>OZ012705.1:55836299-55877925 GCA_963942595.1 Cylloceria caligata
AGAGAGAGAGAGAGAGAAAGAGAGAGAGAGAGAGAGATTGATATTTATTAGCTTTCTCAGCTATTTTATACACAGTGTTACATATTTTTCTTACACCTACATACTGTAACGGAACGCATTAAGGCGATCCGCTACTATGACTCACAACCTTACCACGTCCAACAAACCAACCTACACAAACTGAAATAAGATATAAAATATACCAAAATAAGACAAAGCACACAAAATAGTTCTGGGTAGACAAAACACTCCAGACCGGATCGAAAGAAGTATCGACCGGACGAGGAGAATAGAAAGGACTAGTAGGTACAGACGCAGAATTACAAGTACACACCCTAAAAGTAATGGCGTAAATAAGAGGCCTGCCTAGCCAAAGATCACGAGGTAAACATAACAGTAGGCGTACCAACAAGAACACACCGGCCTACTAGACAAGCGTAGTAGCCCCCGCCCTACACAATCACCAGACCAAACCTTAAACATACGGCACAACCCCCAAATAGGCCACTCTATCCAAAAGGCGAGAACATCGGGAACGCCACGGCCCGGCAAACGTAGGAAAGAATTCATGGAACTATCGAGATACCACGACACCTAGAGAAAGATCAACAAGGTAACTCCTCATGAAACGTCGCTACGTACCCCCACTCATGAATTAAACATTAATATTAATAAAACACATAAAACAAACTCATATCGACCAAAAAAACCAAACAAAAAACATAGAGAAAAACGATCCTCACGTAGGAGAACACCAAAAAATAACAAAAAACATATAGATCCACAAGAAATCGGTCCAAAACACACCAAGGAAGAGATAATTAACCACAATTAATTATCCTGGGCAATTAGTCATCAACGAAACAGAAGGACAGCAGCCTACAAAACCGATAAAGACCCATAGGGGCCTGAATCGGGAAAAACCATAGTCAAACCGGAGAAAAAATAGATAAAAAGTTTGAACCTACAACAAGTAGGAGAATAACATTGTCCAACGAATTTCAACCTCGCAGAAACCTCGCTTGAAACCCTAGAGGGACAAAGATCGGCTAATAATAGAAATTCGAGAAATAACGGTACTCCTACACGTCACCCCGCACCTCTCTCACCTAGTGATTGAAGTGCGACAAACATCACGTGACCTACCTCAAAACACCCTCCCGGGGTCCATCCGCCAACCTATATAAACCGCGACAGGATAAGCTTCGAGGCTCTTGTCAAATCTAATAAGTCAAGACAAAGTGCTGCTCGACAGCACACCTAGTACATAAAATTACACGTAGACTCTCCATGTAACAAGGACGTGTTCTTTCGATCAAATCGATCCCCCTGCATTGCGCTTGGCCGTCGTTTGACCGAACGAACCGATAAAGAACAATATACTAATAGTTTGGGAAACACCATGTTAGAACGAGTGTTCTTTTTCTCAACCGATTCCCCTGCATTGCGCTTGGCCGTCGGTTGAGTAAACGAACTCATTAGGATACTCTGTGAGGAGTACGGCTCCCCTGCACTGCGCTTGGCCACCCCTACTCACAGCGTCAGGGCACACTCCACTAACGGGTCCCCACGCACGGCGTCGTGGCTATCGATCTCTTGGAGTGTGAAGCAGCACGAGTGACACAAGGTCGAGGGAGTGGCATCCCGACTGAATGCACCGCGCATTAGACTCGTAGGGTGTACCTGCGTGGGTAGGACCACGTTAGGGCCAGCACCAGCTACCACCTGCATCTTGTGGATACCTCGGCTGGTCTCAATTAATCGGGAACCCAATCGTACGCCTCTTAATG
The DNA here is from genome assembly GCA_963942595.1 of Cylloceria caligata. Classification (NCBI taxonomy): domain Eukaryota; kingdom Metazoa; phylum Arthropoda; class Insecta; order Hymenoptera; family Ichneumonidae; genus Cylloceria; species Cylloceria caligata. Next base: position 55,838,090 of record OZ012705.1, read on the forward strand.
GCGCGAGAAGGTGCTTAATTAATTGCGAATAAAGGCTTCAGTATCCGGGGTCTAGGAAGAGCTAGCTGGTCAAGCTGCGAACCCGGTGTCTCTTGCGAACAGAGAGCTATAGCTAGGGACCCAAACAATAACAAAGCGAGAAACGATAGGTAGGTAAAATCATCCACACCACCTCACCACACGACACTCGCGTCCCTACTTTAAACTCTTTGCGCGACCATCGGCAGGGCGGAGCCTCAAGAGGCAAGTCCGCAAACGGGCAGTCCGAAACAATAACATTCGAAATAGCATAACACCAGCTAGCGTCCAATGATTAAAATAAGGCGAACCGGTACATCTAATGAAAGTACGAAGGAACGCCCCGTATGAGGACCAAGCCCAGCGAATAGGCCACCCCTTCAACATCTAGAATAGAGACACGCAAAACGCAAATGGCCAACAGGATTCTGCCATCCATATCCTAATAGAGATCGATATCTAACGTCAAAATTATACCAGATTTAACGAACCCGAAATATACAAATTGAGTGTAGAGCTCCGTAAAGATGATACCTAATCACTTTGCGAATTATAAAGTCAAAACCTGATTTGAACTGGAATTTCATAAATTCCACATACGTAGGATTAGAAAAATCGCGTACTAACGAACGCGACTCCCTTGAAACTTGATAAATTGAGTGTTGAGCTCCGTAAAGATGATATCTAATCACTTTGCGAATTATAAAGTCAAAAACCTGATTTGAACTGGAATTTCATAAATTCCACATACGTAGGATTAGAAAAATCGCGTACTAACGAACGCGACTCCCTTGAAACTTGATAAATTGAGTGTTGAGCTCCGTAAAGATGATATCTAATCACTTTGCGAATTATAAAGTCAAAAACCTGATTTGAACTGGAATTTCATAAATTCCACATATGTAAGATTAGAAAAATCGCGTACTAAGCAGCCGCGATTCCCCTGAAACTTGATAAATTGAGTGTTGAGCTCCGTAAAGATGATATCTAATCACTTTGCGAATTATAAAATCACAACCTGATTTAAACATGGAATTTCATAAATTCCACATACGTAGGATTAGAAAAATCGCGTACTAACGAACGCGATTCCCTTGAAATTGATAAATTGAGTGTCAAGCTCCGTACAAGTGATACCTAATCACTTTGCGAATATAGAGTCGAAACCGATAAGAAAAAGAACTGGAAGCGATTCCTCATAGGTAGACGTCAAATAACTAATGTAAAGCGAGCGTGAGTTCGTAAGAGCAACTAGATCGTTCCCCATACCATCCTCCCTACCTTAGCTGAACTAACCATCGAGCAGAAGCTTCTCCAGCAATCACGGGCCTTCCGCCCAGTACAAATAAAGAAAAGAATTACCCAAACAGTAAAAAAAAAAGACCAATGATGAAAGGGTAAACAAAACCGCATGTCTGTCACGGACAAATGCGACACAACACAAACCTAAACTGAGGTCTGACCAACAAAAACAATAAAAATTACTAATAACAACCTAGTATTGATTGCAAATCTACACATCCACGGATCCTCTCGCTCCCTCCAGCCCAGTGCACGAACTAGTTTCGAGCAAGCTGCCTCTCCACACGATCACGGTAGAGATCACTCGGAACAAAATTCAAACTTTACGCGATTTTACACCGCAACCGAACTCTCGCGCATCGTAGCCGAATAAAAAAGTAGTGTTAGAAATCGCGAAACGTTTCAATACATCTTACTATACTGTTGACACAACATACTCCTTTAACATTCGTTTAAACCAGGGGTCTCCAAACTTTCCAGCCTTAGGGCCATACTGATTACTCCAGTAAGTTCCGAGGGCCAAAACCATATTATCATTGTTGCCGGTGGTAAAAAGTGAAATAGTCCAAAATCTGTCCGCGGGCCGAATGTGGCCCGCGGGCCGTAGTTTGGAGACCCCTGGTTTAAACTGTTCTACTTTTTCGCAACCTTTCAGTTCACTTGGCAATGCATTATATATTTTCACTCCTTCATAGTACATACTCTTTTGCGCACTTCTCGTTCTTCTAAATTGTATTACTATATTTTCCGCTTGCCTTGTTTCCCTACCACTCTTCGTTCCTACTATTTGTAGCCGATTTTTAAATTCTTTTGGCAGTAGATTCTTCACGGCTTTAAAGATAAATGTACAGACGTTATAGTACAATCTTTGCCTTATGGACATAAATTGTACCGCGCTCAGCATATCTTCTACCTTCGTATAGCGGTTGCATTGTAATATAACCCTCATTGCTCTGTTCTGCACGATCTGCCGTTTCTTCAACTCTGTTTCACCCATAGCTACTAACAGTGTTGCACAATATTCAAAGTGAGGTGCTATGATTGTTTTATATATCACACATCGCGTATACGCAGATACAGAATTCCCCATTCTGTTCAGAAAGCTCGTTTTTTACCCTATTTTTTTTAACATATACTCACAGTGGTTTTTGAATCGTAGCTTGTCATCAATAATGAGAGAGAGAGAGAGAGAGAGAGAGAGAGAGAGAGAGAGAGAGAGAGAGAGAGATTGATTGTTTTATTATGCCTTGGCAAGGTTTTGGCAAATATTTATGACAATAATATAATATAATATAATATAATATAATAATATTTTTATAAACTAGAATAAGCTATGTTAAATCCAATAAGTTTGGTTTATGCAACAATGCAATTAAAACAATAAGAATCTTATAATAATAAACTTAAAAGTAATTCTAAAAATTATAAAAGTAAGAATAAAAAAAGAATTAGGTTATAAGTTTCAAATTGATATCGACTGTCACTATGCTACCGTGAACAAAATAAAAACTAATTTACATCAACATGATTAAAAAGGTGAGTATGGAGACGAATCTTAAACAGTTCTAGACTAGAAGACGAAGTGACATGCGATGGTAAGCTCTCCCAAAAATAAATGCCAGAGAGAGAAAATGCGTTTCTATAAGTAGTTGTGCGATGCTTTGGCACAGAAAAAGTCGATCGAGGTCTCCTTAACTGACGATCAGGAGTATCCCTCTGTTGACGGAACAGAGCCAATAATTATGTTGGTGCTTTCTGATGTATAATGTTATACATTGAAATATGATATGAGTATCGCATCGAAGATCGAAAACAAAATGTATACAGTAATTGATGAGACGTTCTAATTTTAAATTCAATGCTTCAGACAGATTGTTATAAACTAGGCAGCAGTAGTCTAATAGCGTAAAAATTAAGGAAATTATCAATGATGATCTTAACACATTGCTGACCGGCAACTTTTCTGAAAATTTACCTCATGTGGCCGGCTATTGTTTTGAAAGCGGATGTGAAAGTAAAACAATATAAATTAACTTTAATAAATTTTGTTTATTATTCAACTCTTAATATTTCTTTTTTGTATGTTAAAAAGTATAACGATCACCTACGTGTAATGGTACACCACAAGTTTTGCAAATATATCGGGTTTTGCTTCGTTTTCCTTTTGAAGAACATACTCTACACGCTCTAGTCGGATTTGTTTTTCTGGCAGTGACTATTTTTTCTAAGACGTGTTCTCTTAGTTGTCCAGAAAGCCTGGTGGGTGGATCTTTAGAAGGAGCTGTTTGAGATTTTCGCGAAGTGTTAGGTGCAGTGCTGCATTCTTTGGAAACTACTGTTATCCATTCCCTGGCTACTTCCAGTAGAAATTTTTTATATCTTATTTTACTTTCTGGCCGATAAGTACAGTACATTTTATATGCATTGAACAAGGTGCAGTTTATCAGAAAAAAGCTAATTTTTTGTACCACTTTACAGTTTTTCGTAGAATATTGCTATTCGCCAAATACGGATCTGCACGATCTTGGTTACGAAAACACGAGTTAACTCGTGACCGGTCAGCAACGCTTGGCCACGATAACACGAGTTAACTCGTGACCGGTCAGCAATGTGTTAATTCTTGAGAAAGGGCCACGCGATGAAATTTTAACCTATAGACAGCAAAGTGGACTTTCTGTGAGATATGCAAAACATGAAATTTTCAAGATAAATTACAGTGCATGATCACTCCTAAGTTCCTAGCTTCAGTAACGAACGAAATATTCACTCCATTTAAAAAAACCAGTGGTAACATTGAGAAATCGAGTTCACGTGTATACGCATTGCTACCGAATATAAGAACTTTTGATTTGGCAATGTTTAATTTTGGACCATTTGAAATTGCAAAGTTGGCCATGGCTTGAACGTCCTCAGTAATTAACCTTATTTCTTCATTTATTTGAGACGGGAGGCAACTAAGATATATCTGCGTATCGTCAGCAAATATCATGTGCTGTGAGTATTGAAGTGCAGTGCTAATGTCATTAATATAAAGAGAAAAAAGAAGTGGACCTAGGACGGCATCTTGCAGTACGTCTGCTGTAGTAGGTAACTAAGAGGAGGAAGTCCCATGGTTGTCAATAACTGCTTGAGTTCTTCCAGTTAAATATGAAAAAATCCAATCAAGAACTGGTTCTGCAAGACCAACTTTTTAAATTTCGCAAGAAGTTATAAGTGCCGTACAGTGTCAAATGCTTTACTAAAATCAAATAAGATTAGAATGGTAATACGCCTTTCATACACATTGCGCCTCACATCGTCACACACACGTAGTAATGCTGTTTGAGTACTGTGGCCGCTACGATATCCCGATTGACGTGGATCAAAAACTTGGTTCGATTCAGTCAGTGATCTGCTTATGAACCAATCTCTCAAGCACTTTTAAACGTTCACTAAGGTTAGCTATCGGCCTAGTATCAGACGGGGAAAGGGGTGTTTTAATTTTGGATAACGGTCGAAGCAAAACCTTTTTCCAACACTGAGGGAACTTAGATGACTGCAAAGAATGGTTAAACATAGCTGTTAGCAATGAGCACGAAACCTAAATAGACTTATTTATTAGGAACAAAGAAATACCATCTGGACCTGCTGCATATGACTTAGAACTAGAGTTGGTAGAGATAATAAATCGTACTTGGTTGGACGTGATTTCAGCAAAGTTGAATAAAGGGCGAACTGGTTGAATTAATGAACTCATCGTACGAAACTCATCGTATGAACAAGGCGGTAATTGGATGGATACAGCAGAATAAAAAGAATTGAGCTCTTCTGGTTGAAAGAAATTAAGTGGTGATGTTAAAGACGACTTGGCTAAACCAAGAGTCGCTAGCTCTTTCCACAATTTATTCGGATCTGTTATGGTTGACAATCTCTGAAGATGGTACTCACTTTTCGCATGTCTTAAGTCATTTTTAAGTTCGTCTCTATACTCCCTGAAGATAGCAAGGTCTAGTACGCTTTTAGATCGCCGTGCACGCGTATACAATAAATTTCGCTGAGCCATGCGTTCTCTCAAATTTTGTGTGAGCCAAGGTGCCGGAGGACGACGAACACAGAAAGAACGAAATGGTGCAAATTTATTCAGAGACTCTAGAAATGCCCCAGACAATAATCAACTATCGTATTTATATCATCAGGTATTGTACCCGAATTACAACTCGAATTAGAGCTGAATCTCGAGTTAGAATTGCTAAGTCCCGAAGAATTAAATATATTCGATAAAAAATTCAGAAAGCTTCTATCATTAAAATTATTGTAGGTTCGCCGTGTAATGTGATGTTTAATAGTAGGTTAGTAGAAGGGGCCCTTTATAGGAAGACAGAGCGTGGCCGGCTGGCGCCAGGGCATGTCTAGACTAACCCCGCCCCTTCTCCACCACTATCCCCTCCCACGCTGCTTCCTCATTGGTTGTTCCAGGGGGCGTGTCTACCCCTACTACCCCACCCCCGTTCCGGATGAGGCCCCCCACAACCCCCACTACCCCCCACCATCCCTAACCCCATCCCTGATTGGTTCCCACCAGTCCCCACCTCCAGTCCACCTATTCTAGTTTTCTGATTGCCGAGGCGCCATCCAATGTCTGTAAATGTGTTACCGACAGTCGGTAAAGGAGATTAAATGTTGGTAGTCGGTCCAACAGAAAATTAATTACCGATACGCCATCTACTGTCGGTAAACATGTTACCGACAGTCGGTAAATAAGAATGAATGTTGGCAGCCGGTCCAACAGAAAATTAATTGCCGTTGCACCATCGTCGGTAATCGTGTTACCGACAGTCGGTAAAGAAGATTGAACGTTGGCAGTCGGTCTAGCAGAAAATGTATCGGCGATCGATAAAGCGGATCGGTTGTCGACCGTCGGTATGTAGCCGACCATCGCTACAGCAAATTTGGGACTTACGGAACATAAGTAGACTGGGTCTCGCGGTAAATAATATTCTGCACCCCTTCCACTGGTTAAATATGCCCCCCAGTCGTCGATAAACGAGACCCCTCTGTAGCTTTTTACAAATGTTTGTTACTTAAAAAAATTTATTAATTGAAACGACTATTTACAACAACGATAAATGAAAACGCTCGTTATTTTTTAGTTTCATAAAAAACTGTTTTATTTTAATATTCTCGTCCAACAAACATGTATTGTTCATCCGTAATTTTCAATGATATCCGTGGCAGTCATAGCGAGCTGGTGGTCGACCGTCAATTTGTATTTTCGACCCAGTTTGATGCAATGTACATAGCACGGCATGTACGAGGAGACCTCACGGTCAACCTTCGGATGCTCTGGTAGTTTGTCATACAGAATTTCTATTTTTCCGCCCCAATGTTTCAACAGCAACGGTTTCGGTATGTACGCGAGCTCAGCTTTGGTGAAGTCTCGGGGATCCTTGCAGCAGTCGATCACGAGTATACTGTCAATAGTATCCATTGTGGTTGGAAAGAGAGGCAAAGATACTTTCATAACGACGTTTCGTTTTCAACTAACTTTTTCTCACAGCTGTTACCATTAGATATATATATCTCGCGTCAATGGCCATCATAGTTAAATATGAAAATGTGTATGGTGGGAGTACTTTCGAATAATAAGACAGGAAATTCAAAGTTTCGAATTTATTCATAGTAATTCACAAGTAGCATTCAAATCGATCTGTACAAGTTTGTATACATGTGTTTTTATTACAACCGTAGCCCTTAATATTATTGTGTTTTACATTTTTTTCACGTTTCTTTCTGCGATTTAAATATTTTACGCGTTTGTAGTATTGTGCAGCTATGCGATCGTTTTTCACTCTGTTAGTCGTAAAATTCTTATGAAAATTATCCAGAGTATAACCACGAGCCATAAAATCAAGAAACATAATACAGTATTCACCGCATACTTTAGACTTGAGTGATTGAAGGGGCTGCGTGTTCCACTCGTAGCTTCGACAGTTTCTGCGTAGACAGTTATGGTGTTGGTTAATGAGTGGGGGCAATCCATAACTATCGAAAAAGATTCTATGTCCATTTTTATTAATGTAAGTGGCAACCCAGTGTCGCCCAGGTAGATTATGCTCGTCTGTGTTTAGAACCAATGCTGCGGGTCTAGACCAGCGACTCGGGATGCGATCGGCCGGAAATACTCCTTTCGTCTGAGCAGATATTCGTTGTAGAGCGTCTAATATCTGTAGGCTGTTCATGCTGTTTACACAACTGGTGGTGACGCTTAGAGTGTGATTGACGCTGTCTCTGCTGATGATAATGATGGTTGCGTGGTGGTTGCTCTGGCTGGTGTTTGTTACGTGGGGGTGGTGATAGTTGTTTAGCACTCGGTGAGACTACTTGTTTTTCTTTGCCACGGAAAAGTACAGTTATTTCATCGCTAGCCGGTACAGTTCCTCCTCGCAGCGCCGACTCATCACTGTTGCACGATAGTGTAATATCGTTGAATATATACTCTACGCTTTGTGATATACCGAGAGTATTTTCCTCATTCGATGCCACGTTGTTCGCTTGGCTTTGTTGATTTTTAATAGGTGTTGATTTATCGACAGGTTGTGAATAAATGTCACTAACCGCGTCGAGCTCTTTGAACAGGAGCCACGAATTTTTTGCCACTTTATTTAGAGCACATTTTACATCGTCTTCTTTCGAAATACCATGGTGAATACAATAAACGTTGTTGATTGGCATATTTTTTAACGATGAACCCTCGTATTCTTCCAGATTGATGATTTCGCGCCCCAGAACGTCACGTAAAAGCTCGGCTTTTTGCAAGCCTCTTGTATAAATACGCAAGGCATAACGACACAGTAAGCGTAGATTGGTGTATATTTTTTTCACCGGTGTATGACCGTCAAGCCATTCCAATCTAATACCAGGTGTGGTTGCGTAGACGAGTTTAAATATTACAGCGTCGGGTGTGGCGCCCCCTCACGCACTAAACTCTGTAATGACCTGACGTGTGGAATCTATCTCTATTACATTATCATACTCGGCGTATACCACACAATTTAATGTAGATGTCAGAGCCGTTGCAAACCGTACTTCGATCCTTACACTACCGTGTCTTACGAGATTCCAGTGACCGAAGCAACTTGCTGATAAGTCCGGTGTCAAATCAAAGACATACAGACAGTAGCATTTGGGATAGTCGCTCCTGGTAATATCTAGACCCTCATTCTGAAAGTGTATACCTGTACCGCTGAAGAACGTGTGATAACTGTCTATCCACTTTTCGTTACCATCAAACACCGGTTGAAGAGGCTTGCTCGGTATTTGTTAACCATCGACATACAGAGAGAGGAAATTTATCGAATGATTATTAAAGTTAAACGGATTTAACGTTGTACTGCCATTGAATGCTCGATTATTCACAAAACCAAGAATTATTCGTTTAGGTAATTGGCCTAGAATAACGTTATCCAGAGTATCGCCAATGATACCGCTATACATCGTAAAAGCTTTAACCTCAACCCTTGTTATAGGATGCTTGGCGGTTGTTTTTGCAAGCATTTTGGCGTAGGTATCAGCACGCCTGGTGCGATTTTTGCTCGACGGACGAGTAATGTAGCCTCGGTAATATGTAGTTTATGTGTCACACCGGCCGTAGGAGTCTCCATAAGACGAAAATCGTCTTTTGAGCGTACAAGCCGTAACCGTACTTCCACACCGTTCAGCAGAAATTTATCCTAATTAAAAAACGCAATGTAAATGGCCAATTATATCTAAAGACCGACCATTCTTTATGTACTTTTCACGATTATTTAGACCGATATTAGGGCTATTCGATGCACCTGGTAGACTGTCAAACGTACCGGGCGTGTCAGCGTATCACAGCGGTCGTTAAGTGAGAATTTTTAGCAGCCGGTCCATAATTGAGTAACGTCTCAATATATGCTCTGTAGGGGTATGCATTGTTTGGCGGTGCCACGAGTTTTTGGTTAAAATATACATCCACCTGATTGAAAAGGCTATGCAGAAAATTATTGACTGGTGCTACGTTGTACTGTGATTCAGTTGTTGGAATAACCCTAACATTTACAATAATCATTGTATGAGCTAGGTCCAGGTATTCTTCACTGTGGCCAGGTATGACAAATTCCAGGGGTCCGTCATCCGTGAGGGACGACACAGGCTTGTAGTGTATCCATTGTGATGCTTCTATGGCCGTCTGCGTTGGAGGTATGGTGAATAAGTCGAGCTCCGACTTCATACACTCGGAGGAGTGTAAGTGTAAGAACGACATTGTTAAACACCTCCAAAAATATCGTTGCTCTTTGCTCGTTTGCGCCTACTACTTTCGATACCCCTTCTCTTTCTCTTTGTTATCCTTTCCTTTTTATTCTTTGCGACACCGCGATGTTTCCTTGCTGCAATGCGTCTTCGTCTTGTTGACTTTTTCTTCTTCTTCTTCTTCTTCTTATTTATTCCTAACGATTTTTTCAAAATACCAGTACGCCTTTTCCTCGTCCTCGTAGGCACGTGTCCCGATAAAGACTGTATCATGCGAGCGGTGCCTACAGCATCATATCCTGAACCATTGATGAGAAGAGCGATTTTTTCATTGGCTTTTCGTTGTAAATTATCTCCAGATTCGGCTGCGCTTCGACGCAATGACTCCTTGAATGGCATTTTGCGACCGCTTACATCCTCGATAACGTGTAAACCCGTGCGAATGGCTTCTTTCCCTATAGCTTTAGCACCTCTGGTCAACAGTGGTAAAACACTCCGAAATAGACCACCGAGAAAACTACCGATGCCGTGACCGCGCTGATGCGGGGAACGCGCAAACACGTTACCTATATAACCACCTCCGCCACCTATTTGATTCTCATAATAAGCCGTATAATGAGCACACATATTTTCTAATTGAGTCGTTTGAAATGAAGTGTGAGCGTTAACGTTCCATACTCGAATGCAATAGGATTAACCAGATGATCTCTTATATCCACCTCGATCGTTCTGAAGCAATTGTTCAGTAAACCTATGAAATTTGACGATGAGAAACATTTTACTTGCGTTGTACCATACGTGTAGTTTTTTGTATTTAAATTTACAATCCTGAGTAGTGCTGTCTGTGTATCACCTACCGTATACGGTACACAAATATCGCTGTAGACAAAAAGCTGATCGGGCAGAGCCCTATTTATACACGCGGGTACTCGTCCAATGCGTGGAATGCCTCGCATAAGCTGCAGGTAAAGACCCCCTGGGGTTTCTCGGTCAAGCAGCAGCAGTTCTTCGTGTTTCTCGAAGCCAAATATACGTGCTATTTTACTACTCATTCGTAATACTCCAGGGTGGTCTAGAGGTTCAGGGCATGATTCTGTTACCTCAAACTCGAGGGCAACGTACCCTTTAGCCCTTTCAACATTTACAATTTTCATGCCTGCTTCTCGTAGCCCCGGTAAATCATTGATATTTTCCACACTTTCTTCGTGATTTTTGTACAAACCTCGAGGTATTCGGTTTGTAGTAACTTCTTTATTCTCACAAGCCATCCAGCCGTTATCGTATCTGCTTCTTGTAAATGCGTCATTATACAGGGTATATGAATTTCCGATAAGCCCACAACCCAGCGACCCTTTAACAATATTTCACGTGGTAATTAAGTTATAAAATGTGTTGTTGTATCAGGAGTACAAATTGAAAATGCGGGATTTTTTTCTATTTTTGAACGTTTATTCTGAAAAAATGGTAACAAATGAATTATTCAAAGTATTGTCCATCGCTAGCCACAACTTTTTCCCATCTTTCTGGCAATTTACGGATACCGTCGCGAAAAAATTCGGCCGGCTTGGCTGCTATCCAGTCATCGACCCATTTTTGGGCTTCTTCGTAAGAATGGAAGCGCTGGTCAGCTAGGCCATGTGTCATCGATCGGAAAAGGTGGTAATCGGAAGGAGCAATATCTGGGCTATACGGCGGGTGGGGTAAGACTTCCCATTTCAGCGTTTGTAGGTATGTTTTGACCGGCGCTGCAACATGTGGCCGAGCGTTGTCATGTTGCAAAATTACTTTGTCGTGTCTTTGCTCGTATTGTGGCCGTTTTTCTTTGAGTGCGCGGCTCAAACGCATCAATTGAGTTCGGTATAGTGCTCCTGTGATGGTTTCGTTCGATTTCAATAGCTCATAATACACCACACCCAGCTGGTCCCACCAAATACAGAGCATGAGCTTGGCGCCGTGAATATTTGGTTTGGCCGTCGATGATGATGCATGGCCGGGGTAACCATATGATTTTTTGCGCTTCGGGTTATCGTAATGGATCCACTTTTCATCACCAGTGACAATGCGATGCAAAAAACCCTTCCGTTTTTGCCGTTCGAGCAGCAGTTCGCATGCAAAAAAACGGCGCTCGACGTCTCTCGGCTTCAGCTCATACGGCACCCAATGTCCTTGCTTTTGGATCATTCCGAGGGCTTTTATACGATGGGAAATGGCTTGTTGTGTCACTCCCAATGAATCTGCGAGCTCTTGTTGAGTTTGACACGAGTCTTCATTGAGTATTGCCTCCAATTCAGCATTCTCAAACTTTTTCACTTGGCCCGGCCGCTCTTTGTCCTCAACGTCAAAATCACCACTTCTAAACCGCACAAACCATCTCTCGCACGTTGAAACCGATGGAACATGACTCGGATAAGCCTCGGAGACCAATCGATGTGCTTCAGCAGCACTTTTCTTCAAATTAAAGAAGTAAATTAAAACTTCCCGCAAATGCTGTTTTGTTGGCACGAAACTCGACATATTGAGAGCTCAAAAAAACTATGAATTTGACACTGCGACAAATTGACACATACTGAAAATTAAAGCTATAAGACGTAGCTTTGACATGAACATAGTCACAGTACTGCCTGATGCGTATAGCGTTAGTAACGCCATCTGTTATCAAACCCGCATTTTCAATTTGTACCCCTGATATTTTCGGGAAAATACTTCATACTGCTGTTGCTCGGTAGACCAAGAAAAAAATTACCCTCGTCATGCATCGTTTGGACAAAATTTCGTTTATTCGAGACCGTGAACGTTTGACGCTGGTATCCACGAGTTAAATTTCGCCGGATATCCCACCCAACTGACAAAAATTTGTTTTTTCGCACCGTGTCCTTTTGTCCGTAAAACTTGATCAATCTTGAATTCTTTATTCTTCTCCATACGCTTCTCATGAACACTCGTTAATTCTTCGGGGTAAAAGAAATCATCCATAGTTTCGTCTTCGTGATCGCACAACGCATACACATACAAGCCCTGTCTATGTAAAACTTTTTTGATACAAAAAATTTCTCCACTCCAATTTTTCTCGTAACCTTTTTCGAAGGTGCCTTTAGGTCTACTGATTCGAACGTAATCGCCGGGTTTGTATTTATACGTTGTGAAACGTCTCTTTTCACGTCGCTTTATCGCACTAATTGTCATATTGCGCACCGCTGTATCAGCATTATATAGCGTTACGGCGGCCGGTTGCATTTTAATGCTCGAGTGTACAGCATGATTGTACGCATAAACCAATTTTTGTAGTATATCGATGTAACGATGAGTATTATGATGTGTAAAGTAGCGCCACATTCGTTCCTTGAGACTGCGATTAAAACGCTCGACAATCGAGGCTTTTACATCAGGATTACGAGCAACGCGAAATTGTATGTTTTCATCTTTGAGAAATTTTTGAAGTTGACCACCGAGGAATTCTTTTCCACGGTCGGTTTGTAGTGAAACAGGTGTACGACCATCGTTACGCTCGAGAATACGTTTGAATGCCTTTGTTACTTCGCGCACAGTTCTGTCTTGCAAGGGTTCGACCCAGGCATATTTGCTGACAACGTCAATTACCATAAGCAGATAGGAGACGTTGTCGTTATAGCTACTCAATGAACGTAGATACACGAGATCGGCCTCCCAGACATCGTCAATCCTTGTAACATTGTAATACAGTCGTGGAAAGACACGGTGCATGGGTCTATGAATGGTATACCTATCCTGTTGAGTGACCCAGTCATACACGGTGTCTGCTTAATTTTTGCTACTGATTAAACGTCGCGCACCAGCGTCACCAGCTGGATGCGAACGATCGTAGTACACTTTTTTGAAAGCCATATTTCACCGCTCGTTGGACAGTTTATTCTAAATCTTCATCCACTTTTCAAATACTTTTATTACTTTAGTTTTCCGACGTTTTGAAGAAGTATACCCAGGGTGTGTATCGTCGTTGTCGTCGTAGTCGTCGTTGGAATTATCGCCGACCGCATCCACATTCATAGAATGCGAGTCGTTATGTTGCATCATCTGAACATCTTTTCTTGGTCGTTTAGTACCTCTAGGTACGCCTAAATCCCACAATCTACTATTGCCTATAGATTAACGCGGAACGCTCTTTGTGCGTAGACTAACGATAAACTCGTGTCTGCCTGTTGCTTTAAAGTTTTTTCTACCTCGTACTGCATCGTTTATAAGGTCGACAATATTAGAATTTGGAATGAGGATACTGTCTATTGTTACACATCCTTTTTTGTCCCATCTTATGCTTTTTGATTCATCACTCGTGGGTTTGCGTAGAAACTTTAATAGCGCAGTCGCTCGGCGTTTATACATATTTGGAACGCTATTAACGATGTCAGCATCGCTCGTGGCTTCTGCATTATCTATCTCACATGATGTTTCAGGTAGTGCTGGCGAAAACGGTGCATTTTTTGTACCAACGAGATATAGATAACGCTGCAGCACTTGTAAATACTCTTTCCATTTACTAGCGTCGTCTTTACTCTACTTGTTTGATTTTTTAATTTTGTATAGCTCAGTGTCTAGTCTTGAAACAGGATCACCCTGGGTCTGCACTGTTTTCTCGTTTGCCGCTGGTGCATGATTATTCCCAGAACCGACCATAGGTATTTCGTCGTAACGACCGTCTGCATCACTATTTCCGTCCTTTACGTCGGACATTGGCATTAAAAACATTTTTTTCGCATGCTCCATTACGAAGATGAATTTTTATCCTTATCACAGTATTGTTTTGTCAATCGTCACTACCACTAAAAAATTTACTAAATAAAGTTGTGATTATGGGAGCCAGTAAAAGTGGTAAAAAAGCACCACCCCCTTTTTGAATTATGAAGCGTTTCTTCGCTCTCCAATTATATTTCCGCTGCTTACGAGCGACTGTACAAACACCACCACCACCACGTTGCTTTGTCACACATCCTGAGACAAGCTATCGAAGTATATTTTAATATTTTTTTAAACGTTTTTTAACACTTGACTTGACACAAACAACTCCTTGTAAAATGTTTAACGCGCATTCACAGATACAATTGATTAGAGGCTTATCAGCATTACGCAATATTGCTTTTCGCTGTTTTTTATTCGAATGACAAATAGCATTAAGTAGGGCTATACAACGTTCATCGAATGTAATGTAATGTGTATTTTTCTTCTTTTTCTTCGCGCTGGTGCTATCCCTCATTATTACAGTTTCACAGTAGATGCATTACGGGTGAATGCCCGAATCTTTTCGCGTGATGCGTACACGACTCATATCAATTACCGACTGATGTGGTGTCTACTTGTGCTTCCAATTAAATACGTTGACGAGTTTTTTTCGGCATGTAGACCAGCATTCGTGGATCATCGGGAAATATCATTGTACGACATCAACAATAATCGGGTGTCGATTGTTTAAGATTCAAGTGTAGATAACCGTGTGGCTGTGCGGTAGCATCGTAATATGACTCGGTTATTATTCGTGGATTCTCGGGGTATACTTGTCTCGCTAGATGTGTAATTTGTGCTCGATCACGTGGATTTTTAAACATCACCATATATAATTGACGTTTAATGATATATCACGTTGTCCATGTCCCTGATGGAAAACATTTTGTGTGATAAAAATCACACTAATATTTTTATGATGGCTACCTTTTGTGAAAAGGTCGACAATGGTATTATTTGAGGATTCGCGCATTAAATCATCGATAGTAACCAATTTTTTCAAGTTATTGTCGCTCGAATAATCCTCCTGTTGCGGTAAACGCTCGTTCAATTCAATTTTCGGGATTTTGGATTTTTCATTACTCCCAGTCTTAGTAATTAACGACGATGGTTGTTGTTGTTCACATGTGTTATTCAGAGCAGCGATATCAGAATCGAGAGTATCACCATAATAAAATATAATTCGGTCGAATTCAACGTTACTCATTGAATTGAGAAACCTTAGAAATTTTCTCACGAAAACTGTATTCCCACATCCAGTGGGGCCACAAATCAGCGACGTCCACGGATGTTTCCAGCGTACATCTATTATGTTCACTTATGAAGCGTGACAAATCCACGATACTATTGATGATGATGATGATGATGATGATGATGATGAAGATGATGACGACGGTGAATATCGTAGAGCAACGAGATGCAAAATCGCATACACCAAGTGCACAATAAGCGTGTTACCCAGCCGGGCGGCGGCGGCGGCGGCGGCGCGTATCCACACGTCGTTATTAGCTTATCAGACGTGAGCGCGGGTGCGGTTCAGCTTATACAGATACACGCTCGCCTGGCCATAAGCTTATGAGCGAGCGTGTGTCACCGCGGCACATGCGCACA
The DNA here is from genome assembly GCA_963942595.1 of Cylloceria caligata. Lineage (NCBI taxonomy): Eukaryota > Metazoa > Arthropoda > Insecta > Hymenoptera > Ichneumonidae > Cylloceria > Cylloceria caligata. The sequence continues at coordinate 55,854,023 of OZ012705.1, forward strand.
ATTTAGCTTTTAAGGCGCATGTGTATTCAGAAGATTGTGATTTTGTTGTTTTTCACTATTTGACGTACATTTGAAATAAATTTTTCAAAGCAACTATTAATGCTGATGTTGCTGAGTAAAAAACGCGTTTAAATAGCATACATGTTTCTTTATTGTAGAGAGTATTATACATAAAAATATTAATAATTTCAATTTATACTGAGGCGAGACATGGGTGGGAAGGGTTATCGACGACTCACGTGTGCATTTAAGAAAAGTAACACAATAATTATCCTAACATCTACAACTTGTAAAATTAATTATTATCATCAAAATCATGTGTTATCGTATGAATGATGAAAAATTAATTCTTGCGTAAACGAGGGCAATCGTTCTCCGATCATTATTCAAACGGTTTTGAAGCCACCAGAGAAATGTCTGTGATTAATTTTTTCACCTCCTGTGTTATGAACGGAACACAAAATATCTGCAACTCCAGGAACGATATATCGAAATGTTCAATGAATGAGGGATCCACTCGATGACGTACAGCTTCACACAGATTAGAGCTATTTTGTGTCAAAAGAGTTTTAATACGCACTTGGTCCACACTCTCGACTAGTTCTTTAGCGGGAATATGTATAACTAATCCAGCACATAGAACATTGTTGGATAATCAGCTGGCGCACGGCTATCGATATTCGCCGTGCGTCGACCTGTTGCTGTGCTCGAGCACGCTGCGTTCGGTTGGGCGGAAATAGCCGAGGCAGGGCTTCGCGGAGCCGAGGTTCTGTCTTGTAGGCATGCCGCGTTGAGCGAGAGGATGTCTCTCTCGCTTGACTTCGGCTTCGCTCACCGGCTATCTCTTCTGATTGACTTCAGCGCCTAACGACGCTTTCATATCCCGCAGCCATATTGCTAATTTCGACACTTACGTGAAAACCCGCATCGGACAGCGCACGCATTTTGCAAGGCTCGGATTCTTTTACATCTCTCAACCGGATTATCTCAACTTTCGTTTGCTCCCCAGGACTCAAATTAAGGTAAGCGTACACCGTTATAATTTAACGTTGATTCCCTGACGGTTAGGAGGTTCATATTTCGGTACATCAACACTAAAAGTCTCACACTGTGGCGTGCTCTGCAGCGCGGGCTGCACCACGTTTTCACTCAACCTGTGGCACACTCAATTAATATAATTGCGTGTGTTTTACCAATTCACTGCACTTTCCCCCAATTAAACTTGCTGGGAAAGTGTTGTGAATTCAGTCCAATCATTTTGTGCATCCTCATTCCTCTACTGGTCATACTCTACAGCGCTGACTGTGTCACGCTGTCTTATTTCGTGTACAGCACTCAGGCAATTCAGTTGCTAGTACTCTCATCGGTTCACTGCGACTTCTCTCAGATCAACTTGCTGAGAGCTCGCAGTGAATAATTTATACAATATAAGCACTCATTTATCTCATAGCGTGGCATGCTCCGCAGCACTGGCTGCGGTGCGTACACTGCTCTCAGCACATGCAGCACAATTAATATAATTGTGTGCTGCAACATCTCACATCAAATTTAGCTTCTTACTTAAATTCAAAGTTGATTTATTTATTTATATACAATTTAATTCTCTGTTTTGGTGCATTTATTTTATATCAATTTCTGTACTCTTCTAAATTTAGTCTATTTTGTGTTTATTTCTCATATTCAATGATTTCTTTGAATTGCATTATTACATTGTTTTTGTGGAAAGTATAATAAACCACTTTCTCCAAATACCATCTATGAGTCTGGTTTTATTTTCACCCTGTCTTGAGTGAAGCTTCATTAGTTTCAATATATTCGCAGATCTGTCAAATACCATCGGACGGATTCTCAAACAAACATCGATACAGTTTTTCACATAAACGACGTAGCGCTGGAGCCGCCTGAAGCGCTCATCGACACACGGTGTTACGATGCATAGTCCGTCAAAATATTTCTTTTGCATAACTATACTCGGTGAATAGATGTTTTTCTTCTTCTTGTTCTGTGGCGGTGTTTCCACCTGTGTATTTTCATCGTTAGGGTTGACGTCCTCGGCGACCACATCGTCCTTGGCTTGGTCGAAAACAATGGATTTTGAGCCAAACGAGGACGCAAAGTGAATCTCGTAGTCATCGATGTTGAGTGTTTTACGGATGCGTTGATCAGCTTTCCAGCCATAATTCGTACAGGCCCCGAAATATGATGCTATCTCGGTTAAGGCATCTTGTAGTTTACACCACTTTGTAGATTCAAAGATAATACCACCCGACGAGTTATTATGCTGCGGCTTAACGACCAGTGTAGCATCACCGCTTGCGCGTACCTGAAGACCAACAGTTATCCTCTGTGTTTCCGAGTAGTTTAAATTTTATGTTGTAGCAAGCAACAACGGTGCTTCAAAATGTTCCATGGTTGATATAAATACAACAGAGCGACACGGAAAAAATGAATAAATGATCAGGGAAACGAAGCTACGATAACTGTATTTCGTAGCTTGTCACGGGTCGGACTGCCACCCGAACCTCTCTACAAATGTTTTTATAGACAGGTGTGAATCGTCTCATATGTTGGAATGGTGGGGGCAAGCGTTTACCCCCACCAACGTAACCTTAGTAGAGTATATAGAGAAGTTATACTTCTGTATACTACAAATTAATGTAGTGTAAAAATTGTTTATTTCATCACAAATAGATATTTCATAGCATAAATTTTGAAACATTATAGCAAACCCCCCTCTGACCTGATGTAGTTACATTTCAGTGATGGTCGAAAGAATTTTGCATTTTAATGAGTCTACGGTAGATGGAAAACACTTGAACGTTATACGTATAAGAATAAATATACGAATTTTCATATTGTGCGTCTACCTGTACGAGAAAGTATCTATGACCCCCTCGAGGGTCAGCGCAGTCAGTACGATCGGCTGTAAATAGGTATAAACAGGCGCCGTATTGTATTGACCATATACAAATTCAATAGCTAACGTCTGTACATTGAAACATAATTTATTACGTCGCTCGAGGGTTTTCAGTTTTCCACTAAAGTCTGATAATTATCATTGTCGTAGCGGTGTAAGGGTTGATTGACAATTAAACGTTTGCCGGGTATACCATTTTTGAATAAGTAAATATGAATATAATTAAATGTAAAGAGAGTAGCGAGAACGAAAAATTTCTCGTAATATATTTTTGAAAATGAATTTATCATAAGAATTGTAACGGTAAATTTGTGCCTCAACGCACCACGTTACCTATGACTGGTCCAAGTTATTTTTCCTTCCTTTTTATTTTCTCTTTCGAGATGGGCGCCAGGCGCTTTCGCGCCGGAAGGAAAAATACCGAGTTGGATGACCAGTCTCGACCCAGGCCAGCTACAGCTGTTCAAGGCAGAGTGGGTGGTTCGGACTATCAAGTCACCAATTAGTCAAAAATAAAATATGGTCAATTAATAAGCCAAACGAGAACCATGAACGAAGTCGGCTCAATAAATAATAAATAAACAAACTAAATAATAACAGTCAATAATTTAAACAACCACAGCAGGTACGGGACTTACAAACTTCTTTATTTCTGGCGACTAGTTATTCATTTCCAATAAACACCAATTTAGAATTCAAATAAGATGTCCCGTAAAATTAGTCTCTCCTTTATAACAATTCTCTACAGCTAGTTGGATATCTTAATTTTAATCTTTAAGTCGGAGATAGCAGTTATCCCGTTCTCTCTCTCTCTCACTCTCATACCCTGTAGATGTTGTATAGCCTGTCTCGCTCGCCTCGAATTTCGAACAATATTTATCGATGTATTTTCGACGTTCGGTAGTCTCTGTTCACAGTCCGCGATACGGCCTATCCCGAGCTAATCCCACATACATCGAAAAAAAAAACCATAACAACGGGACGTCAGGAGGTCACGTACGCGAAGCTACCGACGGCTCTATATTTCAATCCTGAGATTTATATATCATGTAAAAGGCATAAACCCAGGGATCTTCCGCAGTTCATAAGTTATAAAATAACGGATAAATGACGACTAATAATTAAATAATAACCAAAATAATAATAATGATAATAAAATAATTAACATCAGAATAATAATGTCAGTCAATAATTAGTTCGTGGAATGAAATATAATAAAACGTAACAAACAATCGAACTACGCGAGATACGCCTCGGACCGTACGAATCCCTTGAATCCACGTCTAAAATACGGGACGACGGCCGACTACGCTCTCCGCGATTCTAGGTTAACGTTAACACAATCACAATATAATAATAAAAAAATAAATAATCAAATAAACAAAATAAATAAATAAATAACGAATAAATAAATAAATCAGACAGAGAAACGCCGATTAAGTTGACTGATACGCAACGCGGTCTATAACGTGCTAGTCCCACACACCAAGCATACAACGGGACGACGTACTAACGAGCGCACGACCTTCTAGCCCGAACGGAAGAAAACTCAAACAAAATCAGGTACCTCTAAAACCCATAATTCGTTAAAATACATGACACGGTCTATTCCGTTCAGATCCCACACAACCAACTAACAAATTCAAACCACTCCGGGATAACGGCCTAACGCGCGCACGATTTAACTATCAAACAATTAATTAATTTAGTGACTTTTCCCCGGCTTCTATACGTTACACGATCTCGAGTTTATTCTTTCTAAACGCCGCGCTACCCAGTACAAATTAATACTCTGCACGCGGTGTGCCAGAGTCGCAGGGGTGACCAAGCTCAAATAAATTCAGAATCAACAAATTAAATGATAAAAGAATAGAATAATTGTGAAAGACCGTAGAAGGAAGAGAGCTCACCGGGGCGATGACGATGTGATGTTCCTTAGTCCGGGAAACCTCAAAAGTACGTTGAGATGCTATTTCCTTGATTTTCTTTTTCCTTCCCGTACAGTGACGGACAGCAGAGACTCGAATGCGTGATGTCGTAGCGTAGAGCGGGACACAGATATGCTAAGCGCTACGTCCTCCTCGCTCAACGATCACCGGGAAAAAGCCTCGAGGTCCGTTCGGCACGCGTGCCCGTGAACTATGGCCCCCCCTTAACCCGCTAGACTCGGTTAATTGGGGGAACCTGCCTCGCACGATGACCGCGACTAGCGCCTTAGCTGGACAACGCATAAATTAGCCACCGATAGTGCAGAGAGTAGCTGATAGCCGACGATGGATAACAGTGTATCATTGGTAGATGTACGCTGAGCGGGACAGTATCTTCCAACAGGGAGAGGTGTAAAATATCGGTGAATGTGAAATATCGAATCCCGCAGTCAGCCATCGATGGATACGGCGTGGTCATCCTCCTCCTCTCTCCATCCCTCGGTCGTATCAGACGCGTTATATATATATATAAAAAAATACAACAAAAAAAATAAAAATAAAGAATAAATAAAATACGGAAATCACCCCCCTGCAGCCCTGAGCGATCGTGCTGGTAGCCGTTGAGCGAGGAGGACGCAGCTCGAGTATTCTGCCACGTTACAACACTCCCCCCCTTAGACACGGCCGCCCTCGGCCGGAAAACTCATCCTCCTCTCCTTTGGTCTTTGGAGAATTAAATTCTGGTCACCCGTCCGACCTCGGTACCTCACGATCTCACAGGCTTGCACGGGTTTATTCAAATGGCGAACGGCTCCTGATTCCCGCTCTTCTACGTTAGAGCCGCTATTCCAACACCACCCCTTCCCCCTTGGATTCTCATAACCCAGGATCCCGGGAAAACATGCAAGGGGGTGGAGGGGTCCCTATTCAATAACCGACACTACAACTTTCCCGCGGCTTCTTTTCAATCTTTATTGTTGAGCCACCCCCCCTCGTCGTTTATCCCCTCTGGCTCCCTAGCCTCCTCGGGTCTCGATCCAGCTGACCCTGGGGGGACGCGTACAACTTCCCGCATTCGGGACAGGTACGGACCGTCACTCCTTCCCGACCGCACGAATAACAGCGTCGGATGGTGGACGGCGGCTCCGTTTACCCGGCCATCAGATGCCCCAATCTCCCACAACGTCGGCAGGTCATGCGTGGGCCCACGTCCACGGGAGGCGGACGAAGCACCACACACTGGTTCTGCCTTTCAAGAGAGGCGGAGTCCGGCGTCGAGAGGGTCTCCGACCCCCCTCTCTCCTCCGTACCCCTGCTTCTCTTACCGGCGAGGAAGTCGGCGTCGTAGCCGATTGGCGCCATATCGATCGCCAACCACCACCGCACCTTCTTCAATATCCCCAGCGCCCTCGCCACTTCCAGTTCTGGAAGCGGAGGGGGGGGTGCCCCCGTCACCAGATCCGGGGCTACCAGGCTCGATAGCGCCCGACATCTCCGAACCCAGCACCACTGGTCCTCGCCCCACCCCGGCGCGAGACCCACACATCTCTTCTCGAGGTCCGCGGTCAGATGACGCAGCAGCCGAAGAGGGTCCATCTAAAATATCCAAGGAGACCCGGGACCGATAAGGCTTTAAGTCGTCAATTGAAACCTTTCGAATTATGGCCCCCCCACGATCTCTCAGCTCGTAAACCCCCGGTGACAGGACCCGACTAATATAATATGGCCCCTGGAATTTCGGAGCCAGCTTGGCCGCTACATTCTGTGCCGCCGAGGACAGCACCCGCTGTCTGCGCAGTACTTCATCCCCTACCTTGAAGGTGGCGGGACCACGACGTTTGTTATACTGAAGAGACTGCCTCCGGTAGGCCTCCTCCAGGTCGTGCTGCACCTTGTCCCTAAGGGGTTGCAAACTGTTCATTCGGGCCGACCAACTACGGGGATCGGTTGCCCTCACCTCCTTTTCCCCCAGGATTCTCCGACCGAACCGATGAGGACGCGGCGTCCTGCCGAAATTCAAAAATGCGGGACTCGTGACAATAGAGGAGTGGTAAGCGGTGTTGTACGCAAAACGAAACTCGGCCAAATGCATGTCCCACTCCCGGTGATCGTCTTCCAAGAATGCCACCATCATGGTCTTGAGGACCCGGTTCACCCGTTCCACGGGGTTGGCCTGAGGATGGTAAGGTGGGGTGGTAGTATGGAAAATACCATACTCGGCCACTACCTGTCGTAAGTTGATGTTGATAAACTCCGTCCCGTTATCTGTCAGGAGCACCTCCGGGACTCCCCACCGGGAAAACACCAGTTCTTCTAAGGCTTCTCGGATCTTCTTTCCCGTTGCCTTCCTTAACGGACAGCACTCCACCCATTTGGTAAATAGGTCCTGGATTACCAGAACGTAGGCAAACCCAGACCGACTGGGTGGAAAGGGTCCCATAATGTCTGCTGCCACGACGGTCCAAGGTTCTTCCACAACCCGACGGCCCATTAATCCCATCGGTGGCCCCTGTCGGGACTTCGTACGCTGACAGATGTCACAGTGTTGGACGTATCTAGCGACGTCTCGATACAAGCCAGGCCAGTAATATGAATTTACTATTCTCTTGAAGGTCTTATCAATCCCAAGATGACCCGCCTGCGGGACATCGTGGTTCTCATAGAGAATAGCTGGTCTCTGGTGTTGCGGGACCACTAGTTTCCAGACGGTGTCCGGCGAGTCGAGACGCGACATTCTCCGTCGCAGGAATAATTTCTCATCCCTGAATTTCCAGTCGTGATAGCGTGCTGGATTCTCCCGTACGTCCTTGACTCGTGCCTCATACCAAGGATCTCTCTCCCCCGCAGGCAACGTGAGTAACATATTAACAGAAGTTCGAGGGGGCAACCCTGCAACGTTAGGCCAGTCATCTTCTCCGGTATCGTCTCCAGAAGGAGTAGATTCAAACATTCGGGACAGAGCATCGGGCAATTGATTTTGTGAGCCCTTCCGATGTAGCACATCGAAGTCTGAATTCATCAGCTTCCATGTCCATCGGGCTACTCTCCCCTTGGGTTCCTTCTGGGACAGCAATCACTTCAAACTCGCGTGATCGGTGATAACTGTGAAACGATACCCATTCAGATAGGGTTTAAATTTTTCGACTGACCATAGGATCGCCAGGCACTCCAACTCCCGTACGTCGTAGTTACGCTCCGCACTGGTCAGGCTACGGCTCGCGTAGGCAATCGGATGTTCTGCCCCATCGGGTTCCTGAGTGAGCACCGCTCCCAACCCGGTTAAGCTTGCGTCCGTCTGCAGTGTGAACTTTTTGGTATAGTCAGGGCGTGCCAATACCGGCGCCTCAGTTAAAGCTTGCTTAAGGCGGTCGAAAGCTCTCTGTTGCTCCTGGCCCCAGAACCATTCTTGTCGCTTCCGGGTGAGCTTGGTGATAGGCTCCGCTACCTTCGCGTACTCGGGAATGAATCGTCGATACCATGAAGTAGCTCCCAGGAACCGTCGGACTTGTTTAACAGTCCTCGGGGCTGGGATCTCCAGGATAGCTGATGTTTTATCCGGATCAACCAACATACCCTCGCGGTTTATCAAGAAGCCTAAGTACTTCAATTCTTTTCGACAGAATTCACATTTCTCGGGGTTGATCAGCAACCCCGCTGCCATGATCTTCTCGAAAACACGTCTCAGCCATTCCAGATGCTCCTCAAACGTGTCGGTGGCAATGACGATATCGTCCAGATAGGCAAACGCGTGGGGTTGCATATCGGGACTAATCACCCGATCTAATAATCTCTGAAATGTAGCGGGAGCGGTGGTCAGCCCGTACGGCATCCTCTTGAACTGGAACAGTCCCCTATGGGGAACTGTAAACGCTGTGATTTCTCGAGACTCCCGGTCCAGCGGGATCTGATGGAAGGCCTGACTCAAGTCTAGTGTAGAAATGTACTTGGCCGACCTTAAACAATCTAATATATGGCTCATGTACGGCATTGGGTATGCGTCTTTTTTCGAGACTTCGTTCACCTTACGGAAATCCAAGCAGAACCGGAAGGTGCCATTCGGTTTTGCAGCCATTACGATAGGGGTGCTCCATTCGCTGGTGGAAGGCTCGATGACATCTGCCTCCAACATACGGTCCACTTCCTGATCCATCGCTTCCCTCATAACGGGAGTGAATGGATACCATCGCTGTTTGATGGGTCTGGCATTACCAACATCGATATGGTGGACTACCAGATTAGTGACCCCAGGAGCTGATCTCAATTTTGGAACTTGGATGGATAGGAATTCCTCCAAGCGAACGGTTTCGGCCTCCGTCAGGTCCGTAATTGGCATCATGGTGTTATCATCCTCTATTACCTCCACCTGCTCGAAGTCGAATTCTGTGGCTTCCCCGCTGAAAAACCATTTGCGCCTCCTAAGATCGACTCCAATCCCCAGTAGGAAAAGAGAGTCGAGGCCCAATAGCAACGGGACCGGGAGGTCGGGGTAGACTCTTGCCGTGAGCCTACTCCAACGACCCTCCAATATTGCGTTGAATTCGACTTCCTCCGTGCACGTAATCTGCTGTCCATTGGCGATGGTGCTATGGTGGTTGGATGTTGGTCGTTGAGAATATCCCAACTCCGCCATCTCCACCAGTCCCTCCGCACTGAGATAGGAGCTAGTTGCCCCACAATCCACCAACGCGGGCACTGGTCGCCCACAAATCTCCAGCCGGATAACCAGGATCTGCCGGGCTCGGCTGTTGTCTCCGATTGGACTACACAGATATCCCGGGATAGTCAATGGGGAATCTTGTTGGATCGAGGAAGTCGCTTCTCCCCTTACCGGCGACCTCCATATCCGTTTCCCGTACAGTTGTGGGCTGTTCGGGTGGTCTCACCCTCTTTACCACATCTGTAGCAACGAACTGCCTTCCGTACCGCACATCCTTTTGCAAAGTGGCCCGCGATCCCGCAGTTGTGACAGATGATCGGCCTGTCGTAAGGTTGGATGCCTGTTGCCGACCCCTGGTTATCCCTCGGTACGGCCGGTTCCTGCAGGAATGGGTTAGTGCTGGTGGCGGTTACCTCTGGTACTGGAGCCCTCTCCGGTCGTATAGCTGGTCGGGACGGCCGTGGTACATACTGGCCCCGGTAACCCCCTGCCGAGACTCCTCTTGGCTGACTCACAAAGTTGGCCTGGTGAGGCGAGGCGGATGTAAAATTCCTCGACTGCCCGCTCACAAAAGGGTTGATGAACCCCCGGGAAGCCAGGTCCTCGCCTGTGGGTGTTGGCCTCGGGTCCACCATTCCAAAGGTGACGCGGTTCCTTGCCCTTACCGGTGGATGGTACGCAAACTCCGGGAGCATCGACCTCTCAGGAGCTGGGGGTGCATGGTATGCGCCGGCAGCAGAGTAGCTACACTCCACTCGGATGGCCGTTCTTTCCAAACCCTTTAAGTCCATGGTGTCGGTGAGGGTTATCGCTACCTGGAGTCTTGGCAGCAGGTTTCGAAAGGTGATCTTCACCTGTTCCTCTGTTGAGAACGGTGGAACGACCCTAATGAACAGGTTCCACATGCATGTGAAAAAATCTGCCACCCGTTCCTCTGCTCCCTGCGTTCGTGTTCGGATTTGCTCACGCAGCGAGAATTGGAAATCCGGATCCCCAAAACGCTGTTGGAAAGCCTCCTTGCATTGTTCCCATGAAGACCACCGGGACCGTTCCAACTTAACCCAGTGATATGCTATCCCCTTGACGAACAAGGGTAGACAATTCATCATATCCTGGTCCGAAATGGCCACCAGGCCTCGACTATCCTCAACGCGTACCAGAAATTCGTCAACCTCCTCGTCTGGTTTTCCGGAAAACGAAACATTCCACTTTCTCAAAATGTCGCACGCGGTGATTGCCGATGTCGAAGGACGGGAATGCGAATGATTCGTTCTGACCGGGGACGAATGATGGAAAGGATTCGTAATCATTGCGTGATCCTGTTCAACGGGTGCCGATGGGATGGCATCATTCGGTGGCGGGGGGTTGTCTTCCTCCTGTACCGTGACTAGCCCGGTGGCGGAATCGTTGGGATTAGCCAATATCCCCGAAAAATATAACCTTTCCCGCATAGCGGCGGAAGTACCCCCTATCGGCAACCCTCGGGAAGCTAATTCGGCTTTAACCTCATCCTCCGTAAGGGAGGCTATTTCCCCGGGAGTCCTGGATAAAACCATTTTTAACCCGCAAGGAGAGAGAGGGAAAATAAATAACTCAGTTGAATAGATCAATTAATTAACTAAATAAGTAAGTTAAATAAATAAATCAATTGAATAAATAAATAATTAAACTAATTAATAAGTTAAATAAATAAATAAATAGATAAATAAATAAAGGGATCAGTCAATAAATAAATAAGTTCAAGTAATCAATTAATTAAGGAAACTAAATAACTTAAGTGGGGAAAAACTCATTAAATAAATAAACAAATAGATGGAAGAAAAACCTTTAAACCAATCCGGAAAGGTCACTCAAAAAAGTAAACCGGTTATTTCCCCCTTTCCCGGATACGAGCTGAAAGATCGTGGTTCGCTCGCAAATTGTAACTCCTGTGGAAGGGGAGAACGGAATAACACAAGACAAAACAAATAATCCCCGTAAGGAAAAAAAAAATACAATAACAAATAAATAAATAAATAGAGGTAATAAATAAATAAATAAATAAACCAAAATAGCTGAATTAATTAAATAAACAAATATCCTATCCTAATAAAAACACAAAGATAAACGAACCAAAATGTAAATTAGCAGCAAAAAAAAATAAATAAAATTATTAAAAACCAATAAACAAAAATGATAGAACAACAAAAAAAATAAATAAAACAAAACAAATAAGCCAATAGCACAATAATGAAACGATAGAAAATATAATAAACAAGGAAAACAGAAGTAACTAATAAATGAACCAAAATAAGATAAATAAATAAATAAATAAACGAATGACTGCTAGGTAACTACAGATAAAAAAAAATAATAAATCAGAACCAACGAGATTAATAAACAAAAAAACAAAAAAAACAGAAGGGCAATAACGAGGAGCGGCGAGTCCCTCCGGGATGGTGATAAAAGGCTAACCAGAGAAAAGGATAAATCACAAAGAAAAATTTATATTCACGTAGCGGGACAAGGCCCGGTCTACGATTTATTCAAAAAAAATAATAATAATAATATTGAAAGATAAGAAGAATAATAATAAATCTAATTACAAAAAAAAATACCAATAAATCAATGTTAATAATAAATGGAATGAGGAAAGAAGGAAAGAAAAAAAAAATGAAATGGAAACTATATATAACAAAGGTAATAATAATAATAATAAAATGATTAATTAAGGAAAGTGATTGTTATAAATGTGATAAATCTTTTAACGCTTGACTGAATCTAGGATCTAATAAGTTACCGAATTATTCCTTCTCTATAGTTGCCGCCGTAGACTCGGGACCCGCAAATTCGCTCGACTCGGTATAAAGCCAAATAATATTTCACAGTATTATAATAAGCGAGAGATAATATTACATTAGCCGGGAGTACCAGTTTCCAACATCGAAGACTGCTACTCACACGGCGACACACAACAGAAAAAATGTAAACACGGCCGGCCTCGAGCGCGGCCCTAGACAATGCGAGCGAGCTTGGCCTACCGTATACCTCACGAAGGCTTGCTACAGTGCTTAGCGGGATAACTATACTGCCGAATACTGTAACATTAACTATAATATCCCGCTTGACTATTTTAGACAATTTAGGATAGAATTTTCAAAAATCATAAAACCCATTACTAATGAGAGAGAAATGTCGATTTGAATAAAAAACCTGCTATGGTTGCGGTCATCAATAATACTAAAAAAAAATAATATAAAAAGAAAACCGAAATAATTAAAAAGAAAATTGTTAAAGTATCCCGGCCAAAACCCAAAAAAACTACTAATGTTTAATGATAAAATTCAGGATAAGAGAATCTAGAGTAATTAAAAAAATGGAAATTATTAAAGAATAAAATAAAATGAAATAAACTTGAATAAGAAGAAAGTTAATAAGTAATAAAAATTTTTTTTTTTTTCCAATAAAAATTAACAACTTGACAGCCAGGCCCCACGTTGGGCGCCAAATTTGTAACGGTAAATTTGTGCCTCAACGCACCACGTTACCTATGACTGGTCCAAGTTATTTTTCCTTCCTTTTTATTTTCTCTTTCGAGATGGGCGCCAGGCGCTTTCGCGCCGGAAGGAAAAATACCGAGTTGGATGACCAGTCTCGACCCAGGCCAGCTACAGCTGTTCAAGGCAGAGTGGGTGGTTCGGACTATCAAGTCACCAATTAGTCAAAAATAAAATATGGTCAATTAATAAGCCAAACGAGAACCATGAACGAAGTCGGCTCAATAAATAATAAATAAACAAACTAAATAATAACAGTAAATAATTTAAACAACCACAGCAGGTACGGGACTTACAAACTTCTTTATTTCTGGCGACTAGTTATTCATTTCCAATAAACACCAATTTAGAATTCAAATAAGATGTCCCGTAAAATTAGTCTCTCCTTTATAACAATTCTCTACAGCTAGTTGGATATCTTAATTTCAATCTTTAAGTCGGAGATAGCAGTTATCCCGTTCTCTCTCTCTCTCACTCTCATACCCTGTAGATGTTGTATAGCCTGTCTCGCTCGCCTCGAATTTCGAACAATATTTATCGATGTATTTTCGACGTTCGGTAGTCTCTGTTCACAGTCCGCGATACGGCCTATCCCGAGTTAATCCCACATACATCGAAAAAAAAAACCATAACAACGGGACGTCAGGAGGTCACGTATGCGAAGCTACCGACGGCTCTATATTTCAATCCTGAGATTTATATATCATGTAAAAGGCATAAACCCAGGGATCTTCCGCAGTTCATAAGTTATAAAATAACGGATAAATGACGACTAATAATTAAATAATAACCAAAATAATAATAATGATAATAAAATAATTAACATCAGAATAATAATGTCAGTCAATAATTAGTTCGTGGAATGAAATATAATAAAACGTAACAAACAATCGAACTACGCGAGATACGCCTCGGACCGTACGAATCCCTTGAATCCACGTCTAAAATACGGGACGACGGCCGACTACGCTCTCCGCGATTCTAGGTTAACGTTAACACAATCACAATATAATAATAAAAAAATAAATAATCAAATAAACAAAATAAATAAATAAATAACGAATAAGTAAATAAATCAGACAGAGAAACGCCGATTAAGTTGACTGATACGCAACGCGGTCTATAACGTGCTAGTCCCACACACCAAGCATACAACGGGACGACGTACTAACGAGCGCACGACCTTCTAGCCTGAACGGAAGAAAACTCAAACAAAATCAGGTACCTCTAAAACCCATAATTCGTTAAAATACATGACACGGTCTATTCCGTTCAGATCCCACACAACCAACTAACAAATTCAAACCACTCCGGGATAACGGCCTAACGCGCGCACGATTTAACTATCAAACAATTAATTAATTTAGTGACTTTTCCCCGGCTTCTATACGTTACACGATCTCGAGTTTATTCTTTCTAAACGCCGCGCTACCCAGTACAAATTAATACTCTGCACGCGGTGTGCCAGAGTCGCAGGGGTGACCAAGCTCGAATAAATTCAGAATCAACAAATTAAATGATAAAAGAATAGAATAATTGTGAAAGACCGTAGAAGGAAGAGAGCTCACCGGGGCGATGACGATGTGATGTTCCTTAGTCCGGGAAACCTCGAAAGTACGTTGAGATGCTATTTCCTTGATTTTCTTTTTCCTTCCCGTACAGTGACGGACAGCAGAGACTCGAATGCGTGATGTCGTAGCGTAGAGCGGGATACAGATATGCTAAGCGCTACGTCCTCCTCGCTCAACGATCACCGGGAAAAAGCCTCGAGGTCCGTTCGGCACGCGTGCCCGTGAACTATGGCCCCCCCTTAACCCGCTAGACTCGGTTAATTGGGGGAACCTGCCTCGCACGATGACCGCGACTAGCGCCTTAGCTGGACAACGCATAAATTAGCCACCGATAGTGCAGAGAGTAGCTGATAGCCGACGATGGATAACAGTGTATCATTGGTAGATGTACGCTGAGCGGGACAGTATCTTCCAACAGGGAGAGGTGTAAAATATCGGTGAATGTAAAATATCGAATCCCGCAGTCAGCCATCGATGGATACGGCGTGGTCATCCTCCTCCTCTCTCCATCCCTCGGTCGTATCAGACGCGTTATATATATATAAAAAAAAATACAACAAAAAAAATAAAAATAAAGAATAAATAAAATACGGAAATCACCCCCCTGCAGCCCTGAGCGATCGTGCTGGTAGCCGTTGAGCGAGGAGGACGCAGCTCGAGTATTCTGCCACGTTACAGAATGTATACTGAATATAATTATGTAAAATAAGCTAGTTCACAAGTGTTTATGTAAATGTTTGGTATTTTTTTTTTTTTTTTTGTAAATACACAGCCCCTGATGGAAAAACTGTCGTAGAATTTGCGTTTATTGTCTTGTATAAACGTGTTACAGATGTACTATATATACCAGGTCTATAAATATGAAACCGGAATTTGCCCATAGATGGCCCTAGCTGTCAATGTAGTTACCGTCAAACCGCGTGATTGGCGCCATTTCCTTGTTGACATCTCTGACGAAGATTTTCAACTCCCAACAATACAAGTTTCATACAACAGCATAGTTTCTAATAGCGTTGAACATGTCGAATTTTGTGCCTGGAAACTACGATTTGCGGACAGCATTGATTTTCTGTTACCAATTGAAGAAATCTGCTGCAAAATCGCATCGAATGTTTGTCGAAGCTTACGGTGAGCATGCTCTTGGTAAATCACAGTGCTTTGAGTGGTTTGAAAAATTCAAAAGTGGCGATTTTGACGTGAGAAACAAAGAACGTGGAAGACCACCGAAAAAGTTTGAAGACAGCGAATTGCAAGCATTGTTGGATGAGGATGACGCTCAAACGCAACAACAACTTGCGGATAAATTAAATGTGACACAAGAAGCCGTCTCAATACGTTTGAAAGCCATGGGAAACATCCAGAAGATGGGAAAATGGGTTCCACATGAACTGAATGAAAGACAGCAGGAAAACCGGAAAACCACTTGCGAAATGCTGCTCGCCAGGTACAAAAGAAAGTTATTTCTCCATCGAATTGTGACTGGCGATGAAAAGTGGATATATTTTGAGAATCCTAAGCGTAAAAGATCATGGGTAACTCCAGGCGAACCATCGATATCGACTGCAAGGCCAAATCGCTATGGACGGAAGACAATGCTCTGTGATTGGTGGGATCAGAAGGATATGATCTATTATGAGCTGCTAAAACCTGGCGAAACCGTTAATACTGAACGCTACCGACAACAAATGATCGATTTGAATGAAGCTTTGCGTGAAAAACGACCAGAATATCAAAAAAGGCAACACAAAGTGATTTTGCTTCGTGATAATGCACCATCACACACAGCAAAACTGGTGAGGGAAACAATTGAGGCGTTTAGTTGGGAAATACGTTCGCATGCGGCTTACTCACCAGACTTGGCTCCGTCCGATTACTACTTATTTGCATCGATGGAACACGCACTTACTGAGCAGCGCTTTACTTCTTACAAAAATGGCTCGATGACTGGTTTGCCTCAAAAGTGCAACAGTTTTTTTGGCATGGCATCCACAAATTGTCAGACAGGTGGGAAAAATGTATAGCTAGCGATGGGCCATACTTCGAATAAAATATTTTTTATCATTTTCATACAATAAACGTGTATTTTCTATACAAAAATTCCGGTTTCATATTTATAGACCTTAAATGGAGCCTGTCTATTTTGTCAATGCAGTCTAGTATAAAAACGGCAGTCGTTTCGTATTACCGTATTGTAAATAGATACTAAAAGTGCATATATAAATGTAAATTAAGAATGTTTGTTTCAGACAATACAGCTTTCTTAGAAAAACGGGCGGTTCATGTTTACACTCTAGCCAAAGTGCTAGTACGAATTAAATCATCTTTAAGAAATAGTAGGCGCCTACGCTGGTTGACACTGAAGCAGCGTTATCGTTGTAACAATGTCCATTTAGACAATGCAGCTTATTAGAGAAAACGGTAGGCGTGCATGGGTTCATGTTTACAGCCTTTCCAAAGAGGTAGTACGAAATAAATTATCTTTAAGAAATAGTGCACGGCTGTGTGTAGCCCTCAACCTCTTGTGAAAACACTCTGTCACTGTACAGGGACTCAAGGTTGCTATCTTTTAAAATTTTCCTCGATTTCTGCATTTATGGTGAAGTCGAAATATATATATAGAGGGTAGTGGGGGTATTCGAGTTAAGGTATTAAATTGCGTGAAACCGTAGTTCTCGTATTATTCAACGTTCAAACGTTCTACAACTATGATCCTGACAGTGTAGCATCGTTATTTCGCTTTTTAAAAAATGGATTCACGTAGACGTGTCCTTCTGTCCGTAGTGCGCGCAACGGCTCGCGTATTCATACGTCGGGAACCGCGATTGGTGCGGCGCTTTATACGGCGTTGGTTCTTAAATATCGTGAACTTTACGTTCCAACGTCTACGCGCAGAGTTCAGTGAAGTGTTGCTGCGTGGTGATGCAGAATCGATTACCGCTGCTTACGTGAGTGGCCCGTTACGGCGAGCACCCGGTTTTGTGCAACAATATGTGGTCGAACATCTTACCAATCATGGTGGACTCTTACACAGGCCGCTAAACGAATTGATTATGGCCGCAGAAAATCGCCATGGTAAGTACAATTTGAAAAAATTTATTTGTCGTCTTAGAAGAAAAAAGTTTTGTTATGTGTTCTTTTTTACTTTCATGTTGTATTTTTTATTTCATTGAAATCATTTTTATTATTTAAATATTTATCAATCTTAAAATGATTGAACGAGTAGAAGATAAAAACTAATTTTTTATAATTTAATAATTTTATTGTTGTTTTCAAAAATGTAATAAAAATACATTGTGAGCGTCATATCGTCGAGAACAGAGTTTTATTTTAACTGATTGACGAAAAGTGGCTTAATTTTTAATCCACTTTCACTTTGCTGCGCGAAAATTAATACACTTTCATCAATCAATGTAAAACTTGGTTTGTCAAACTCGTCGGTGTCGGCAATGTGTTTCATTCAATTTTTGAAAAATAGTAAAAATATTTTTACGTAATTAACAAATTTTAATAAAAACAAAACGTTTTTCTTTAGAGACAATAAATTTTTATTTTTACTCGCTCATTTATTTTAAGATACTGATACATGTAAAATCACCCCCCTTACAGTATTCAGCTATAGAGTATTTGTGTAGAAAATTTGGAGTTTTTATCATCTTTTTGTTATTTGCTCTTTTGTATTTTACTTTTTTAATCTACAAAAAATTATTTTTATTATTTAAAATTGTATTATTGCTTTTACTTTGATCGCTGGACTGAAAGTGGTTTAATTTTGTACTTTTTTAAAACGGTAAAAATAATTTTTATTAAAAATTTTTTGTATTATTTTTCAAAAAATTTAATAAAATACATTATCGACACCAGTAAGATTAAAAAATAAAAAACAAAAGAGTGAAAAACAAAATGTTTTTCTTTGAAGACATGGTGAATTTTTATTTTCCCTTACAGCTATACGCTCGCTACTTGCGTCAAGTAGCAGCAAAAACGACGATGGACCTCCCTGCGACGACTCATGCTTGGGGTCACCGTCGTCGTGCACGCCTTCACCCAGCCCTGACGATGACGACAACGCCTCAATGACGGGCGTGTCGACGGACGACGGTGACGAGGCCGATATATTCTTCATCGCTGATGATAACAACAACCAGGAACCCGATTATTTGCGAGACGCCGATGATGAGCCTATGGAGGAGGATGAGGAGGAAGACGACAGCGACAGCTCCACCGACGATGATGTCCCCAGCAGTCCGGCTAGACTGGATCCTGAACAGCCGGCGATAGAGGAAGACGAAGAACCAGTGATGATTGCGCAGAGGCCTCTAAATATAGACGAGGCAACTACAGAGTCCGGGGATGACTCGTATGATGGTACGTAAAAATAATTTTTAAAATATTTAGTATTAGATTATTTTATGAATATGAATTAATGAAATTTATTTTCTAATAGATGATCAGCCGCAAGATGTTGCACCTGTTGTCGTGCATGAGGTTGCGAATATCCCCGATAGTCCCGAGTCACCACCGCCTCACGAGCAAGGTATTGCCCTGCACGAAGAGGCGGTGTTTATTCGCACCCGCGTGATACCTTACTATCACGAGGATGGTACGGTCGGGGATGATTCCGACTTCTGTGACGAGGACGACGATCTTGTTGCTGTGCGGTTGTACGAGACATGCCTTGGGCCCCCTGAAGAGTGAGCGTAAAATAAATCCTTAAATCTGGATATTTTATAGCTCCCTGGCCTCTGCTGCTGTCGTCAATACCGTCACTGGCTTCCACCGTGTCCTCTTTGTCGTCACCATCATCATCGTCGTCGTCGGGGTCATCAACGCGCTCGTCGTCGGGTGAAGCGGAATCATCGTCATAGGCATCGTCAGCGCCCCCAGCCTCTACAGCGTCGTCATCAGCATCGTCATCACGCGAGGTATGTCCCGAAATTCAAATAGGTAGGGGTTTAACTGGTGCCGGGGGTAATAGCGTTAATCGTGTAGTAGCAGGCGTAGTTAATATTGGAAATAATAGCCCAGGTACAGAGATCCGATACACCGCGGTTGGCATCGATGATACGGACGATATTTTACCGCCGGGAAATCGTTTTGTTGTCGCGGGTGCGGAGCAATATAAATATTTACGGCGTTTCGGGGTTTCAGCACGCTAGATCAATCTAGCGTTAGTACAACCACCCATATCTATAAATCCGGTCACGTGGATCCGTAACTCCATCCGAGATATTCACGATTATTTCGTAAAGGATCGCGATGACACAGATTTAATAAGTGTGGGTTTTGTCACTGACGGGATGGCAGACGGCAGAGCGGGTATATCATTGAGGCCTATTTCACGGTTCACTGATGAATCCCTATGGGCTTTGATGTGTGCCGTGAATCAGAGCTCGAGGGTTCTCGCGGCCTCTAACACGTTGCGATTCACCGTTACGTATGTAGCGGTGCCTTCTGGTCAGGGGCTCCGTGTGTCAATGGTGAAGAGTCGATCCGTGGTTTGTATAATACAAAACGGTGATAATTTGTGTTTTCCGCGCTCGATCGTTGTAGCTCTTGCAAACAACGTACATAAACGCGAACGTAGCAAAGATTCGGAAATAGCTTGGACGCGTATACGACAAGGGGCGTCGCTTGACCAACGTGAAAAAGCGCAATCTCTTGTTCAGCTGGCTGGTGTGCAAATACCTCTAGAAGGCTGTGGTATTCCGGAAATAACAAAATTCCAAAGATACCTCATGCCTTTGAAGATTGCTATCGCGGTATACGATTGGGAGTCACTCGGTACAGGTGTACCCCCGCTTTTTGATGGACAAACGTCTTTCGTAATGCAGGGGCCATCTGAGCTTGTTAATATAGCGTATAGTGCTATTTTAAAACACTATTCGCCAATCATCAACCTAATGGGCGCAGCAGGTGGTAAGAATTATTGTATACCGTGCTATAAATCTTACTGTCATCAATTCGTGCATCGTTGCACGAGTAAGTGTCCAAGATGCTTCAGTGTGCCGCCCTGTATCAAAGAGTTAGTCCCAAGGCTGATAAAGAGCTCGTGCCCGGTCCGGTGGCCGGTACTAATCAAATAGTGCCCCCCGCTGTGAATAGCGAGAAGTCGTGCGACGATTGTGGATGAATGTTCTACAACCCCTTGTGTTTCGCTAACCATTTAAAACCGTTCGTTAACCTCTATAAGGTGCAACAGCTTCAAAAATCTATTTGTGAGACTTAGCGTATTTGTAAATTTTGTGATAAAGTTATGAGTAATAATCAGAAGATTCACGAATGCGGTGTTTCTTTTTATCGTTTGTGTCGTAGTTCGCATGGCTACAATGATTGTTGCTATATGCAAATTGTCAAACCACGGAAAGAATTGGAACCGGTCACGGGACACCCTGAAACGCTATTTATATTTTACGATTTTGAAACGCGCCAGGATAAGCCGTATATTACTCCAAATACGGAAGACGACTCGTTCGAGCACGTAGTCACTCACTGTGTAGCGCAACAGCTGTGTGAGCTTTGTTTTTCAGTGGGAGAGCATCTACCCTTGAGCCGTTGCTCGTGGTGCGGTGTGCGAGAGTTTTTATTAACAAATAATCCAGTAGATGAATTTGTAGATTCGGCCGTGCGGCCTTCTACGAAATTTCATAATATAGTGTGTATTACACACAACGCCAAGCCATTTGACAGCCAATTTGTATTGCGAAGTATCGTAGAACGTTCCACGGATATGCCCACACCCAGTATAATCTTGACCGGTAATTCAATAGTTTCAATGCGAGTGGGCCGCACGACTTTTATAGGCAGGATAAATTATTTTCATATGGGACTCAGTGCACTACCCAAAGCCTTCGGGTTTAGCGAGCAACTGATCGGAGAAGCTGAAGTTTGACCGTGAGGTCTCCTCGCACATGCTGTGCTATGTACATTACAAAAAATCGGGTACGAAAACACAAATTGACGGTCGACCACCAGCTTGTCGTGACTGCCATGGATGCCATTGAGAGTTACCGATGAAGAATACATGTTTGTTAGACGAAAATGTAAAAATAAAACAGTTTTTTATTAAACTAAAAAATAACAAGCGTTTACATTCACCGTTATTGTAAATAGTCGTTCCAATTAATAATTTTTTTTAATTAACAAAAATCCAAAAAAAGCTACGGAGGGGTGTCGGTTATTGACGACTGGGGGGCATATTTAACCGGTGGACGGGGTGCAGAATATTATTTACCGCGAGACCCAGTCTACTTATCTTCCGTAAGTCTCAAATTTGATGTAGCGATGATCGGCTACATATCGCCCGTTGACAACCGATCCGATTTACCGATCGCCAATACATTTTCTGCTAGACCGGCTGCCAATATTTAATCTTCTGTACCGACTGTCGGTAACACGTTTACCGACATTAGATCGCGCATCGGCAATTAAGTACGGGTCAAAATGCGGTAGATGGCGCTGCGACGCTACACCAATCAGAACACTAGGATAGGTGGACTGGAGGTGGAGACTGGTGGGGACCAATCAGGCATAGGGGTAGGGGTGGTGGGGTTTGTGGGGGCCCAAACAGGAACAGGAGTGGGGTAGTGAGGGTAGATACGCCCCCTGGAACAACCAATGAGGAAGCAGCAGGGGGAAGGGATAGTGGTGGGGAGGGGGCGGGGCTAGTCTAGACACACCCTGGCGCCATTAAGTTCTAATAGATCATGTCCAGCTATAAACGGAGCTTCAGGATTAATAAAAGATAGTTTTTTTTCCCTCACTATCGATTAAGAATACATCAGTCCAGGAATCCGAGGTCGCCGTGTTGTGAGTTGTTGCGGATTCAACAATGTGTAGTGAAAAGGAGAAGGCTAATTGGCGTAAATAAATTGATTCATAATCATTACCAGCTAAATTACAATTAAGATCACCTGCTATAATAATATTTTCTTACATGTGAGAGAAATTACATGAAGCTTCAACAAAATCTCCTAGAATTGATCCTCTTGTTGGTCTATACTAGGTGTATGCATAGGTTTTTTCCGGTTTAACTAAGAGATGGCGTCAGCGAAAAGTACGCAGCGTATTAATTTGACACATACGTCATTTTGTTCGTCTGACATTAACCTACAAACACACACAAGTTGAGTCCGCCAAAAACTAGCGTCTTTGTTTTATCGTTCAGTGATTATGTCGAGTTTTGTGCCTGAAAAAGAACATTTGCGGCATGCATTGCTTTTCTTATTTAATCAAAAGAAAAAAGCTGCTGAAAGTCAACGTTTGCTGGTAGAAACATATGGTGAACACGCTCCATCGATTAGAACATGTGAGACATGGTTTCGACAATTTAAAAGTGGTGATTTCAATGTGAAAGACAGTGAGCGCTCTGGTAGACCACAAGAATGCGAAGACGAGCAATTGCAGGAGTTATTGGATGATGACCCAACTCAAACTCAACGGCAATTAGCAGAAGCATTACATGTGTCACAAGAAACAATCAGCAGACGTTTACGAGTAACGGGAAAGATCAATAAACTCGGTAAATGGGTCCCACACGATTTGAATGAACGTCAAATAGAAAATCGCAAAGTCACTTGTGAAGTGCTGCTTCAACGCCACGAAAGGAAATCATTTTTGCATCGAATTGTGACGGGTGACGAAAAATGGATTTATTTTGAAAACCCGAAGCGGAAAAAATCGTGGCTTTCACCTGGCGAAGCCGGTCCTTCAACACCAAGGCCAAATCGCTTCGGCAAGAAGACCATGCTCTGTGTCTGGTGGGACCAGAGCGGTATTGTGTATTATGAACTCTTGAAGACCGGCGAAATCGTTAATACACAACGCTATCGCGAACAAATTATTAATTTAAGCCACGCATTAATCGAAAGACGACCGGAATGGGCCAGAAGACATGGCAAAGTGATTTAGTTACACGACAATGCGTTGTCTCACACAGCAAAAGCAGTGAAAGACACCTTGAAATCGCTTGGATGGGACATCCTTCCGCACCCGCCGTATTCGCCAGACCTGGCGCCATCTGAGTATCACCTCTTCGCATCAATGGGGCACGCGCTCCCAGAGCAGCACTTCAGCAATTTCGAGGAAGTTGGAAAATGGCTCGACGAATGGTTTGCCGCAAAAGACAAGCAGTTTTTCTGGCATGGTATTCATAAGTTACCTGAAAGATGGGCGAAATGTGTAGAAGCCGATGGCCAATATTTTGAATAAAACAAAAATTAATTTCCCTTGAAAATTACGTGTTTTTTTTTTTACCAAAAAACTGGAAAAAACTTATGCATACACCTGGTATATTCA
>OZ012705.1:55878125-55995498 GCA_963942595.1 Cylloceria caligata
AAAATGCTCGTTTTAAGTCCATGAACATTACTCCTACTATTTTCCCTTCGCTAATGTTTAATTTCCATTCGTCTATCACGGTTTGAATCGCCGTTTCACATGAAAATTGTTTTCTAAAACCCGACTGATGGTCAGTTATAACCTCATTTGATTCCAAATACTTTTCGATTTGACGCCTTACTACCAACTCTAGGACCTTGTCGTACAATGGCAACATATTAATTGGCCGGAAATCCTTCGCGCTATTGGCTTTCTCTATCTTTGGTATCGGTATGATCGTAGACGAACTATTAAGACAACAGCCCTCCCTTAGGGATTCGTTAATTACATCAACAAACTTCTGTTTAATTGCACTGAACGCCAACTGCAATATTTCCCTTGATATTCCTTCTTCTGTACTTTTCTTCTTCGGGAGTCCTTCAACTATTTTATCGATTTTCCCCCTCTAATAAGTTCTTTCAAGGTTTTCCACATTTTTTTAAGGTCGTTCTTATTGCAGTCTATCATATTCTCGTAATATATATTTTTCTCTTTCCTTATCAATTTAACTACTGCATTTCTTTCTACTTTAAACTGTTCCCAGTTATTATCCTTTCCCTCATGAATTGCTTCCCTATAAGCATTATCCTTTTTTCCTGCCGTACTTCTTATCTCATCAGAGTACCATTTTTTACCTTCCCATACGTTTCGAATCGTGCCTACTTTTTTTGGTGCTACAATGTCCAAAGTATCTACTATACTATCGACAAGCATCTTTGCCTTTCGATTTATGACTCCATCTGTCCATTGTCGCACGGAGTTTTTCAACACTGTTGTAAACTCTTTCACGTCAATTTTACTATAATTCCTGGTATTATATTCTCTCTGTTTACTCTCTGTATTGCTCGTTCCTAATACTACTTTTACCCACGCATGGTCTGTTATTTTTGGTTCGTGTTCCACATGCACTTGCACGCTTGTATTTGCAAATACAAGATCAATAATTGTTCGACTATCCTGCATTATTCTCGTTGGCTAGTTTACATACTGTTTCATCCCTAAGCTTAACATTCCTAATATTAGTTGTTTTTTATAGAACGACTTTCCCTTCACATCTATGTTAAAATCTCCTATTATTAAACAATCTCCTTTTATTGTTAACTCTTCAGTTATATCCTCTATGAATCTTATAAATTCCGCATGTGACGCACTTGGTGAATGGTACACCACTATTATAACTCCTTTATATATCTTATCATTGACCTCTATTGCTACACTTCAGCAGTTTGAGTCAATTTTATTCTTCCTTACTAATTCATATTTAATACCATCTCTTACGTATACTATGGCCCCTCCTGTGTTTCTTTTTTCTGCATCACACCTAATTGCACTATAACCCGGCATATATACTTCACTGTGCCCGATTTTAGCAGTCACCCTCGTCTCCGATAATGCTATGAATGCAGGTTTCATTCTGTGAACCACCTGGTGTCGTATCTCTTCGTTATATGCTTCAAGACTTTGCGCATTCGTGTACCATATCGTCTCTTCCTTCTGTGATTGCTACTCTATCCAGCCTGTTCTCTTCTTTTCCTCTTGCAACGCTCTTTTGTATGTTGGACATTCCCGGTCCAGCGCACTACGTTCTACATTTATCTTCAGATTGTACGTTTGGTTTTGAAACGTACAGTTTACACACTTACTCTTATTTATTGTACAGTCTCTTGCGTTGTGTTTTCCTGCACATTTGTAGCAGGTTTCTTCTCTTGTACAATTCTTCGCTATATGATAATAGCCCCAGCACTTGAAGCATCGCCTTACGTTGACGTGATTGAAAACCGGACATTTTCTCCATCCCACGCTGAGCTTACCTTTTCTCAGTAGCTCCTCGTGACTTACTTCATCTACTTCTAGTATTATTGAACCATGGTTGTTTTCTTTTCTGTTTCGCTCCTGTTCCTGTTCAGTATTTTACTTTCTTCTTCCGATTCATATCCCAGGATCAGAGTTCCATTAGTGCCTTTTTTTAGTTTTGTTATTCCCACCGCCATTCTCTTTATATCTACCTTCTCTTTTATCTCTCCTTTAGTTTTTTCGCTTTCCTGTTGTACTTTTGGTTTGATGATGATCACCTTTTCCTTTTTTTTTTCTTTCACTACATCGCTGTAGATTACCCTTACGGTGCTCGAACCTTCTCGCTGTATCATTATTTTCAGTTCCTCTATCTGTTGTTTCACACCTTCCATTTCTGCACCAAGTATCTCTTGGATCATCTTCTTTATTTCATTCTTGCAAGCAATTTCGTCGTTCATTGTTTTCGCTGTTTTTATCAGCCAGTCCATTTTTGCGTCACCCATTATCGATGAACTCATACCTCTGGTTCCTCCTATCGCTCCAGTCGATGCTAATCGATCTCTGCTACCATCTGTTGTCGGCGTCACTGTCTTCAGAAGTTTATCTTCTGCATTGAATGTATCAAATGGACCCTTGCACTGTACTAGTTCACGATTGCTATCCATTGTTTTATGCTTATTCACACACCCTGGGTGGTAAAAAAGTTTCGGACAAATTTTGCATCGTACTACCTGGCTTTTGATTGCTTTTTTGCAAGCGGAGCACCGATACTCGTCGAAGTCGCCCGTATTGTCCATGTTTTGCTGTAGTAGCTGATAAGTTACCGACGCGTACACCTGTACATACCAACCGATAACTATATCATAATCACCGTGATTGCCTGATCACTCCACCTATTTCCAATCAAGTGTCACCATGGCAGCAATAATGGCCGTCCACGCCACATTCGTCGAGTGAGAACTTTTGGCGCACGAATATGTTGCTAGCACTGTTAATACGATAGCTACCAAGCCATTCGCATATTCACCACACAAAACCGATCAGAGAGAGAGAGAGAGAGAGAGGTGTGGAGGGATTCGAGTCACGCTGCGCTGTAGATTCGAGTCGCTTCTGCTGTTCCTTTTATGACTCATACAGAATGTAGTTCTTCGATAAAGTTAAACTTATTTTTATTCTTAATAGTGTGTAACGTAAAGGGGCATATCTAATTACTATAGTAAATAAATGTTAATTATTTTTATATCCTCTTACGATGCTAACTGTTTAGTTAAACAATGTACTGGCTTTGCGATTTTTATTAATATTTAATTTTCATAATTGCAATTATTTCTTGTATCCTTTTGGGTAAGCATTTCTTTTCTGAATTCTTATCATAATTTTAGATTAAAATTGTTCGTAAGTCCAAATGATTCTATATCAAATGGCTGCCTAGATTTGCAGTGGGTCGCAAAGTATATGTTTTATAAATATGTATTGTTTCGAGGCAACACTCCTCGTCTTATGGTGTTAACACAGAGAGCGGGGAAAGACGGCATCGGCTCGGGTGCGACCTGAGCATTGAGCGGCATGCTCCTACGCCAACAACCGCTACCGTAGCTTCGAGTCGTCTTTGCCATCTATCCAATGACTAATATGAGTCATCTTTTCTTATTTTATCCTATTTTAACTCTGGCTATTTGTATTATTGCTTAATTATTATATCGAACTCGCGTCTACATGTTTTATTCCCTTTAAATTATCGATTTATTTATCAGATATATATATTGTAGCCTAAATATTTACTTCGTAAAGAGTCCAAATCTTTGTTACAATTGTGTTTTAATTGTTATTTGTCTATTCAGAAAGTTTGAACAGCTGCCTTTTGAGCTTTTGGTGTTCCGATGTCAAATACAAATTCCAATTTTCTATCAATACCATTAATAAGACATATGTCTTCGTGTAATATTGAATATCAATTTGCTTGTTCATTGCATCATTCGACGTAGCATATAAGAACTTCCAAGGCAACGAAGACGTTGCCACGGCAGTTGATCTACCTTCATGACCCAGATACGGTACATGACAGGGGGAAGGAAGGGAGCACCCGACAATCGCTAACAGAGCACGCGGGCACGAATCAACCAAAGGCTTTGGTGACACGCGCCGCCAATGATATCCATAGGCCATAAAGAGAAAAGTCTTGATACGAGATTCAGGTCCCTCCATGCTGACCGTTAGAGTGGGGCAGTGGCCTACCAACTCTTAATTTCTCGTTGTTAGGTACAGTGGTGAACCTGCCCGTCCATTCCTGGCGCGCACCATGTCTTCCCACTGCCCTGCCTTGGTGTGGCTGTAGGTATCACCCCTCCCGCCGTCATTATACCTGTATAATCTCTGGCAACTATAGGACCCGACCACAATGTAGGTTTATGATCTTCTTTAAAAGAAAGGAAGATATTGGAGCATGGTTACGTCAGGACGTAACAGTATACACATACGTATACGAGAGAGAGAGAGTATGCAAGTGATTTGACACATATTTGCTACTGCTGTTACTAGGCTGTTAAGCAGAAATATAAATAATATTGGTGAGTCATTTTTAGTCGTATGATTTACAGTATCAAAAGTAGCGGCGATGCAATTAGATGATGGGGGTTATCTGTATAAAACGGGGTATTAACACCGCCGACCATTCATTCGAAAAGTTAGTCTATGAGAAAGCAATATGAATGGCAAATAACGGTGCTACGTCTCACACGATATCGCCCCATATAGCGAACCCCGTTTATTATGGTTTAATAAAACCATTCGGTAAAATAATCGACGCCGGTCTCGAGTTGAACTCTGCGTGTCTTACTCCAGTTGTGAAAATATTGTTGAATACTTTTATCGGAATTACATTCAGTGTGGACGAGTGGCGACTGTTTAAAAGTGATTTTTTTCGCGTACCACGATATTTCCAAGCTCATGGGGGTGATGCCGAAAAAATGTGTAATACCCGCATAGAGCACATAGCGCATTATGCACTTCTAACCTCATATTTCCAGCACATAACTAATGAGGAATACGGGAATCAAGAGAAATCTGGAGAATCGAAACGGGAACGCTTCCGAAAATACTCTCCAAACACCGTTGATATTCATATGCAGACGCTAGAGAGCACTAGTGAAACGATTCAGCGGTGTATGAATGAGGTGGTATCGTATGTCCGTGAAAAGACAGGTGCCAGTGAAGCGCCTCGTGCAACAGCGTATAAGGTCATCGGTTCCAAGAAATTCTTCCAAGAAGCGTTCGAGCACATCACGACCTTGCTAGCACCG
The DNA here is from genome assembly GCA_963942595.1 of Cylloceria caligata. NCBI lineage: Eukaryota > Metazoa > Arthropoda > Insecta > Hymenoptera > Ichneumonidae > Cylloceria > Cylloceria caligata. The sequence continues at coordinate 55,883,258 of OZ012705.1, forward strand.
AAGGATACGGAACTTATGAAAATTATTTTGTCCGATATAATTGTGCTGTACCGTGGTCATATCGTTGATCATGCATCGGGTGATGCGCTGCTATCACAATAATTTCCGTGGCTGCAGCTATTTGTATTAATGACGCAGTTGTAAATATTTGTATATAGTATGCATTTCGCTGAAAATATTATAAGGTACCATATTTGCTGAAGCCAGTCATAGAGAGAGAAAAAAATATGAGCTGTCACAGTCCTAAAACTGAAGCATCAGCAAACGTCTGCGACAGAAAGAAAACGGAGCTCTCGTCTTTATTTCATTATCACAGCAGATCATGCAATACGTGCCGGAGTTGATCAGCAGTGAAGCAGCGGAGCTTGGTAAGTAAACAATAATTCAAAAATCGTTATTTAAAAGCATGTAATATTTATTTTTAATTACAAAAAATATTTTTTTTCAGAACAAGAAGTCTCTGCATATAACCCGACACGCAGGGCCCGTTATTCGTGTTATCGAGAACGAGAGGAGAATACATACAGTGTACAGCTAGATCTAGCTTCGGGAAAGAAAACTGGTACCCACCATCCTTATTCGCAGTTGTTGTCGGTGGCAGCAGGTCATCAACGCTGCCGACTTTGTATAATGAGTCGTGGCACATCAGGTAAGACAGTACCGAATATTCTGTATACGTTGTTTTTATGAACCAGTGCGATCAATTAAATACTGGTTTCATTCTTATTACCAGAAGTATACTGTGATGACGTCCCTGCAAACGCCCCCAGTGAAAAATAATTCAAAAGTAATATTACGAGTGATAATACAAATTAATTCCGTATAGCGATAAAGAAAAGAATCTCCGAGCACGGATTGCCGTGTTTGCAGGGATGTTGCATACGATGGTAAATCTCTCTCTCTCTCTCTCTCTCTCTCTCTCTCTCTCTCTCTCTCATATTCTATGTTTTTTACTGCAGAGCAAGCATTTCATGAGGAACACAGCGTAAAGCAATACATGCTTGAAAATCGCTTTCTTTGTATTCAAAGCGTTGGACATCTAGTTATGTTTCACAGGAGTTTGTTATCTTTATTCCCGTGTTACTCTCTAGCAGCATCTCGAGCATTCAGTCTAGCTTTGGCATCCTACACGCAATCAATAAAAAGCAATATGTATCCGCGATATGACAAGGACATTTTAAGTGACGAGATTCTACGCAGTGTGTATTTAGTGGAGCGTAGAGGAAGGCCCGTTTGACTTGACGAACTCTATATCGGAATATCCTGTATTGTTCCTCGTATCAATAGGGCTGTCCGCGGCGAAGTGGTTTACACGGACTTTGATGGGTACTGCGAGGTGTTGTTAGTCGACTTCGGCGAGACCATTTACATCGACTGGTCTCACCTATTCCATCCGGAGCCTCTAGCAAGTATGCTGCCGGCTCTTGTCATGGAGTGCTTGATATACGAACTCGAGCGCGTCGATGTTGTAGGCATTGAGCAACTCATCGAAAAAGCGTGCGGTAGGGATGCCTTGAACGCTGTCATGATGAAACCCCTTGCCGGTGGGTATTATAGCGGCCCTTGGTAATGAGATAGACATACGCTATCGATGCCGTGGACGAGGGCTTAGATGAGGTGACCCTTTCGGACGCGGACCTAGAAAGAAATTAAGGACACGGTGCTGTGTGCGTGCATGCGTGCGTGCGTGTGTGTGTGAGTGTAAGTGTGAGTGTAAGTGTGTCTGAGAGAGTGAGTGAGTACATTGGAGAGGTCGGAATCTAAATCGCCGCGGAAGGAGGGCGGAAGCTGACAACAGCTGGGGTGGTGAGTACGTCATTTTATTAATTTTTCCAAGTATGAGAATGCGTTTGCTCCATCCTGCTTTTATCTTTACTCTTCCTTGTTCACCAGAGCATTTGCACCACCTCACTTTACCATCTTCATGATCTGACACTGGTTAAGCAGAGTGGGTAGCGTGGCGGTGAAAAAGTGGGGTGGTGGGGGTAGCCGCATGGTGGGTGAAGGAGCAGGATGGAGCAAAGACGTCCATGTACTACTCACGAATATGATGAATACGAATATAATACGCCCTTTGTCTGGACGCACCTTTATCAATCAGATACATTTTTTGGCCCAACCGTCCTGTGAATATTGTTTACCGACTTTACAATTATTTTTACACTTTTTTTGTATATTATGCCACGGATGGTCATGATTATAAAATGGTACTCCGTTTTGTACTAAAGAGCACGGTGTTAGTAACGAGATGCGGTCACTAGGTCCGTCGGCGGAAGATTGAGGTGAGGTATGCGCGGGTTTTGCTCACGTAGCTCACTTGCTGCGTAGACGCACGCGAAACGTGATAGACGCCTGCCAGGCTTGGTGCGGCTTAGCTTATAACATCTACCGTATGCGGCGCGAATTGAATTATCGTTAAGGTCGTCGCACAAACTAGCTGTTACAATCGTCACTCCAGCACCTTGGATAACTCATTAAGATTGGCTATAGGATCTGTATCAGATGGTGAGAGAGGTGTATTGATTTAGGATAATGGCCGGAGATACCATTTGTCCAAGACCTGGAAAAGCAGACGGTTGCAATGAATAGTTGAAAATACGAGTAAGCAGAGGCTATAAAACTTGAAGTGATTTATTTACTGAGAAGAGTGAAATACCATCAGGACAATCAATGAGCTTACCTGAGCGGCAGATATTTTAAATGAAACTGAATGTATATCAGGGAGCCTGTATAGCTAAAGGCAAAACACCAAACTCTATAATTGGAAGTGTTGAGTTCAATTGAACCAAAGAAATTGAGAGAAGATGAGCACAGTGATTAAGCTAGACCAAGTTCCGTTAGTGTTTTCCTAAGGTTATTTGGTTTGGTAATACGAGTTAATTTCAGTAAATAATATTAATTTTTAGCCACCTTAGGTCATTTCTAAGCACATATCTATGCTTCCTATTGATCGCCAGATCAACAACATTTTTCGATCCACACATGCGAGAATACAAAGCATTTTTTCCAGTTTTACGATCTCTTAGGTCCGCAGAAGCTGCAATGGTGATTGGTGGTTGACTATCATTTTTCCGAGCATATTTCCAAAGCGACGTATTTGTACCCTCATTCAGGCCTCAGTAAGATGACGAAGTTTATCGAGAGTAACAGGAAGGAACTCGCTCTCGTAAACAAAATCATGTAGATTTTCTCCAAAAACCTCCCTGAGGGTCAAGTTCTTCTTGTCACGTTTTTTGCTGATAATATATTCTCTAACTTGATGTGATGTCAGAGTTATAGTATATATCTTAGAGACAACTTGGTTCTCATTTGTTGCTGGTAGAGCTGACCTGTTTTGCCCCATGACAGAGTGTCGATCCTTTTTGTCGAAGCACTGAATTTCGAGTACATCACCAAGGAGATTCGAAATGCCAAGAGCAAGAAAGACTTTTTTAACAATTGTTTGTGGCGAGTCGTTCATGGACAATGGGAGACCAGATATTGTAATCTCTGAGGACAAGAGCGATTACTGAGATGAGACAGGTGACGGAAGTTCACCTATCCGGCTATCAGTTCTCGAAATTAGATTCGACGTTTCGTCAATACGTTTCGTTATTGACACATTCTCACTCTTCCGGTTTGTAAATTTAATCTGAGCAGTCCCCGAATGGATCTTAAGTGTAGTAATAATATGATTGATAGGGCCTCCTGGGTAGTGGCCAGGTTTGAGACATGACTACGTAGTTCAGTCCTATCCTGCTGAACATCAATGAGCGTTCGCTGAATCTGTTCCAATTTGTTGTCCGTAGATGCACTAGAAATTTGTAGTTGTCGCATAACATCATGCACAGTGACATCACTTGATCTCGAAGCCGTGTGTTGTACTACGTTAGAGAGCTGTATCGAGCACGAACTACAACGAAAATGTTCAGTACCACTTGAGGAGTGTAAATCAAAGGCAACATTTTCCTCTACACAAGAGGAATGAAAATACAGGCCACAATCACCTGTCCATTGAATCTTTCTTCTACCCAAGCTACTCTATTACAATAACCACAGCGGATCTGCGACATCCTATAGATCGCAACAGATAACTCTGATCCTGGGAACACTTGTGTTCTAGACTTTTACTTTCTTTCCGGTACCAGGTCAGTATTATTTTATTTTCATCAGGATCGACAGGGATCGGCCGGCCGCGTGGCTGCCGATACACGAGGATGAGTATTTTCGTATTAATAGAACACCGGTCGAAGAATAGAATAGCTTCAACTCATTACTTAGGAATAGCAGGTTGTTGGGGAATCGACTGAGGCACGGCGATCGATAATCGCCGTGCATCGACCTGTTGCTGCTAGGTGTTATGCTGCTCTCGGCTGTCACACAAGCAGCCGAGGCAGCGCTTCGTAGGCATGCGCCTCCAGCGAGAGACCACGATCTCTCGCTTGACTTCAGCGTCTCACAACGGCGCTTTCATACAGCTCAGCCATCGTGAAAATTTTGAAACTCTCGTGAAAACCGCATAGATAGCATCTACCTCTGCTCTCACCTCGGATATTTTCACTGCTTTTTTTCGGATCTACTCAACCAAGACGTACTCAACAGGACTCAAAAACTCGGTAAGCGTGCACCTTCATAATTTAACGAAATTCAATGTTGGTGAGGTGTGGAAATCTCAATTTGTGCATCCTCAAGAGTCTCATCTCATGGCGTGCCTTGCAATACGGGCTGCACCACGTTTCACCTCACATATTTCGGCACACAATTAATACAATTGTATGTGCAACTCATCAAATTCACTTTAAATTTATTCGTGCAATTTTTTTATATATTTTTTTTCAGTAAAGCGATTCGAGGTAGAATAAAAGACTACTTTCTCTATCTACGTCTTTAGTCTGGTTATTTCACACCTCTTGTGAGTGAAAACTCATTCTTTTCCAATATATTACAGATTCAAGATCACCAGGGAATCCTCAACAGGTAAAATATTACAAGTATCATTCACTAGATTGCAAAGTGTGTTCGACGCACGCTTGCGTCGCCGCGAGTTCAAAATGGCCGTTGTGCCTTGTCCTGAGAACCTCGTAGCATTAATTGTAGAAGCATCCGTGGCGGCGAGCAGTGGTACGACTTCTGAGCATCGACTCACTCAAAAATAATCAATTTTGAATTTTCTAAAACCTTTCAGCTATTCATCATACAAACATTTTTCGGACTTCGTTTTTCAGCTTACTTTGTTACCGGTAAGTTTAGATATCTTGATTGTTCCTTTTAAATTCAACGGATGGTCAGTAAAAATGTATGACCATCAGTATTTGACCGCACCTTCAACGACAATTTGAGGGTTCATCAAGATTTTTTTGCAAATAAAATTTGTTGAATTTTGAAATGGTTTTTATCAAGGAATACGAGAAAAAACAAATTTTTTTAACAAAACGTTTCGGGATTTTTTATAAACAATTGTTCATCATTTTTTATTTGATGCAAATATTTAGTATATTTTTGTGAATTCGAAATACTTTTTCAGAATACACTTTTTTACTTAAAACAATTGCCAGATAAATAATAAAAAAACATTTGTTATTCATTTTTTTATAAACTATTTGTTATAAACCGTTTATTTAAAATTGTTATAATTTTTTTTAACAGTCATTTTTGTTGTTCATAGAAATTAGTTATTACAATTTGCAAAAAAAAATTTGTTTAATTTCCTTAAATTAATTAAAATATATTTAAACAGACTGTTGTGCCCCGAAATTTACTTAGGTTGGGCGTACCCGAAATATTAATGGCTTAAATTAAAGTAAGTATCGAATGGTTGGTTCCTCGTCAGTGACTCGCGAACTCAAAAAATATCATAATATTTGCTTTATTGTAATTATCTTTTGTTATAATAATCGAGCGAAAAGCTTTCTGCTGATTACAATAAATTTCAACCACTATGTTTTCCTACAAATTCTCTTGTTTCATTCGTTCATGCGATTTCCAATTCCCTAACGGCGAACGATCCCAATACTAATTTTTCAAATATTATACCCGCTAACCTATTATTCCTAAATACATGACGACCGGCATAACAAGACCATTACTCATAAAATTCGCATAACACCTAGTACATTTATAGATTATGAAAATATTCACAGAATTCAATACTATGCAGAGGACCTTCATTTCTTCCTGGAATTATAAAGTCCGTTGGCTTGTATTTTATAGGTCATAGTAGGCTTGTACCAGTTCCATCTCGTTTTGGGGCAGCTGCGACTTTTGAATATAACCTCCCTCCCCGTACTGTAACGGTATTTTTCGTTAACATTCCCCGGAAAAGGGTTTTAGTTCGGACTCGAGCAGGGAGGAAATTAATACAAGCTTCAATATTGGGTAAAAGTGGGATTTATTCAACAAGATATAATAAATAATAGTGTATTACAAATAAAAATAGATTATCGTTAACAGTTATGAATATTCCTCCTTTTCAATGATTCTTGGCAACCATGCGCCTCACAAAAAGCTTTACCCGAGCTCACGCACGCCTATATAATCGTGTCCGCAAAAAAGGAGATTTAAACTTAATGAAATAGTTTCTCCAGTGGTATGAAAATATAATTACTACGGAAAGTAAGAGAAAGCGTTGTTATACCGGCCTCGTCATCGATAATTTATCAATGTAAACGTGGTCTATTACCATTCTTCATTTTAGGATTTACCGTACCCTTTATGGTATATATATATATATATATAAATCGTGGACCTGTGGTGAGGACGGAGTTCTCGCTTAAGTTCCTCTGGCTACGCTATCTGCTCGATTGCCTGGCCGCCGCTACGGCGAAGGTGTCAGCGATATGCATCCTCGGTGCATCGGCGCATCGAGATGACGACAGGGGCGTTTCTAGCTATTTTTAAGGATGTTTTTAGTCCTCTGAATTCACTTCATTTATACCACATTGGTATCCTTCCACCGTGAGGTATCGTCGTCTGGAATGATATTCTGCTGGTTCGCATGTTCCTGCGACTCAGTAGCTGGACTTCGATGTCTTCGGAGATGTTCCTCTTTGCTGCCTCCTAGGTATCAGGCCTGGTCCTTGGAGTGGTGCTGGTTATATGCTCCTCCTTTGATTGGCTACCTGGTCCTCCTTTGATTGGTTATCTGGTCTTCCTTTGGTTGGCTAGCCGGTCCTGGACATCGACGAGAATCTGTGAACAAATGCTCCTCGATTGTCACATTTCGTACCCTTTTATACTGGCTTCCCCGCTCTTCTACCAAGTCCTACCTGTATAAAGGGGTATAACTATATTTGATACTCGCCATGTAGTCCATCTCCTGTAGCCCATTTATGCCGTTCATTTCTTATCTCCGCTTATTTTAATTAACGTGTCCTTCGTTGATTACTTTGCATACATCATTTATTACTATAGTGGGTTGTACTAGCATAGCTCGAGTAACGGTAGTCGGTTTCTCGGTACGCTGTTCTTCATAGTGTTGGCAGTATGTGGTACAGGTCCCTCTGATTGTATGTAACTTCCCGTTATCTATTTTATTGCAAAAAGTATAATAATTGAACGTGTTCGTGAGTAGTCGACGAGGAACCAACCAGTTCCTTCTGAATCCACCTTTAGACTTTCATATTTCGGGCGAGTCCGACCCGCGATCAACCGTTTAGGTTGATGTTAAACTTGAGACTGATTTTCGTAAAGCAGTTCCTAACTGCGCTTACGAAAATCCCTTTGTTAGCAATTTTTGCATTAGTCTATCGTCGATCGCCAAGCGAGTCACCTCACATTGCCTCAGGACTTCGTTATTCTGATGTAATATACCGCGGCACTTCGTTATTCCAATGTAATGGAATATTCCGGGGCACAACATCGCTTCCCCCTTTAAAAGGAAAAATTTTACTCAAACATTTTTTTCTTTCGTTATTTTCTCGTGTTCGTGTTATTTTGACAATTATGACATTTCGTTAAATATTTTATTTTTATTTACATTTCAAAAAAAAATTTAACGATGATACATTAATTTTTCCATATCTTTTCTTATTGTCGTTCAGAATGAACAAGTCGCACTCGGTTGAGGGGGCGAGTGTTGCATACCCTTGCCAGCTCGGATCGCAGTTGCTTCTCTGACTGTGGTCGTCCGAGTGGCTCGAGGTTGATGCTTACCTCGGCGGCTGCCGGGGTCATTTCCTCGTTCGTCCTTGTCGGCGGTCTGTTTCGTTGATGGAAGGGGGTAGTTTGATAACTATTTTTGCATATTATTCGCCGTTATTCGTGTTTATTTTCGCGTATATTAGAACTTTGCAGGGGGTGTCGTTCGTAAGCAGAATTGTAGGATGTGTCGGCCGACAAATGTATGATTTGCTCAGTACCTTGCCTTTTCTCAGGTCATCGGTGTCATCCTCGGATATTTTTGATTTTCTGTGTCAATTAATACGACCCAGTCGTGTCCACGTAGTAGTATCCACCATTGCGTGCTCGTGTGGGTATGGGGTATACTAAACCTTTTGTATACTGTACTGTTGCTACCCGATCAGCGGTATTTCGAGCATGAGCAATACTGAGTCGGATTCGCTATAGGCCCTAATGTCTGCCAGTCGCATAAGTGTTGACACTTGGTTGTGCGTTATAGCGAATGGAAAGCTACTGCCCGGCGGTAGGTGTGGTAGTGCGTTGATGAGGTGATGTGTGTGTTCTCGGTGGCAGGGACGTTGCTCCTGCCTTGCCAGTAGCTATGTCGTTTACCAACCACACACACTCCTGTACGTCTCTGAGCAACGCCGGGGGGGGGGGGGGGGGGTCCTTCTGAACAATCTGTCGTTGTTCTTCTTGAAGGTTTTCCCATGTATCACAATGTCGTCGAGGTACAGGTAACATTTGACTCCCTGCAGCCCGGCTAGAGCGGAGTTCATTAGCCGCCGAAAAGTCGGTAGCGCATTCTTTAGTCCAAAAGGCATTCGGTTATACTCAAAATGCCCTTGCGGATTGGAAAATGCCGTTTTTTCCTTATCTTCTTACGCCATCCGGATTTGGTGAAATCGATCTTTGCTATTTCGAGAGGAGTGCATTTTTTGCCCGCCACCCCCTGCAGTTCTACGATACTTATCTTTACTTTGGTCTCTGGTCTGAGACAGCCTTCCTTTCTTATGCTGCATTGTGCCCCACTGTCCACCTTGAGAGTAAGTACCCCGGTCGTGGCCAAAGTGCAATGATATCAAAGACACTGGCAGTGGCGCTGGATGCCGACAGCGTAACCTGAGGCTGATGCATCGTTGTTTTCTTCGCTGTCTTCTTTTTCTTATCCACAGGTCTCTGCTGGGCAGTAAGCGTGTCCAACCTTATCGTACCCAGCGTGGGGGTATCACTAACATCTCGGATGAGTTACTATGTTTTTTGCATTTCTGTTACGTGCGTCTTTCGGCACCATATTCTCGTATATGTCGTGGGAGAAGTATAACAAAGGAAGAGGTTTGCATGGTGCAGCCTCTGGCTAAATGGAAATCCGAATTTTCATATGCAAGGACGAGGAAACGGTAATTGAAGAAATCGAACTGCCGAGTAGGTTGAACCGACTCTGTACGTGGTCCTGTGGTAGAGCGGAGACTGCCGAGCGGCAGGCAGCAAGCGCTATCGAGCCATCGTACTTTGTCGCTTCTTACCTTCAGGTCCGAGAATAACTCTATGCACTATGTCCACTGACGTTCTCAAAGTGCAGCTGTTGTGGCCAGCATTCCAATCTGTTGCCACGCATCCTAAACGTGTCTATTTCCTGATTTCGTTTTCAAGTTCCCTTTTTATTACTGTCTTCCCATAGATACCTTCTTAAACCTAGAACGTCACTAGAGTTGCCTTTTCTGGAACCTGGAGTCACACATGTGTTTCTTTTCCTCATGAGTTTCCAGACTATTCCCCAAAATGCCTTTCCACTACCATCAATTTTCCACGATTAAACCTTTATAAATGCCTTCCACGTTCTCTCGAAAATCAGAGGTATCCAGAACTTAACGTAAATCTGTTACTCTACCAATCGGAATAAACGTCTTTTGTAGAATAAATAAAGTGTCAACAGCGTCTTTCGCTACCTAAAACGGCGCTTCGAAGCTGCATTAGCTATTCCCCAACAACCATTCAGCTAATCCTGAATTCCCGACATCATAATACAGATCAGATTGTAGTAGAGGGGAGAGAGCTCGTCAGCGAACGAAGAGCTCCATGTTCCATAGACGATTGTAAAAGGGTGCGAGAACCAGGGAGAAATTCTGTAAAACAATTTATAATCTACAGAGGATGACCACTCATGCTACATGTACGTGATACAAAAATTAACACTTCCCTATGAGTAAAACCTATTTTTCAAGCCATTCATTTTAACTACGAATGCATAAGGTTATGCTATCGGTATCATTCTCTCACAAGGGAAAATGAACACGGACCCTCCCCGTGCCTACGCCTCTAGAGCTTTGAGTGAGGTTGAAGGAAGATTCGAAACGTATGAAAAGGATGTATTGACTATAGTCTATTCTATACTTCATTTTCAACTGTATTTATGTGGGTATTATTTTCCAGTAGTGACCGTCCATAAACCATTCCTATGGTTTCGACGGGCAACAGACGGTAATCTAAAAATTTTACGCTGGACATTACAACTCGCAGAATACGAATATGATGTAGCATATAAAACCGGAAAGACTAATATTAACGCTGATGGACTTTCAGGAGACCCGGTCGAAGAACCAACCGCGAATGACGCTATTTTCATTATTCAAATGAATCTTATAACGGGCAATCGTACGAAAGGTAAGCATCAGTTGACGGGTGCAGAGAAGTAGCGTATGGTGCTGCTGCGTTGACTGCGTTGACTGCGTTGGCTTACTCCTATTCTGCAATAATATATTTCGACAGTCTTTCCACATGTGCTCCTTCTTCTGGCAGTAATTGCAGATAATATCTACATGATAAATTGACTTATTCTCGCAGGACACTGGTACGCTCACTCGTCCCGATCTCCGGGTACAGTCCCGTGGCATATATCCAGCTCTTCCACAGGTGAAGCAATTTTCTTCCTGTCGTATCGGTGCGCCTTGGGACCTTCTGGTGTAGCTTTGCGCGCCTGTCGCGCTTATCTTGGGCTGCACCATGTTTATAATTTCGATGGCTCCCGTTACGGAATCGTGAAGAGTGGTGTGGTTGCGCGATCTTACCAGAATTTGGACCTGCCCGTGCAGTCCATTTTTCAAAGTTGGTCTGAGTGCTCTTCCGCGTCATCTTCTCGATGATGCACATTTCCGATTCCGTGGTGGCTTCCTCGCAGAGCTTCTAAATGATGTCGACGGAGATATGCTCTGTCCTAGCGGCGTATACCACGATATCCTCACCCTGACTCTGTTGGAGGGAGTTGTATTCGACCTGTAGTGCAGGCAGCGACTTCCGCTTCCCGTATAAGGCCTCCAGGTCGGCCTTAAGCTGTGCTACCGAGAGGAAGGTTTTGTGTGTCATCTCTTGGGGTGCTCTACCTTCGAGCTTGCTGCTGAGCACCAATTCGAGCAGTATCTCGTGATCGCCATCCGCGGCTCGCAGGATCGTGGAAAGGTGTCCAGCTCGTCAGCGTTGCTTCCAATGAAACGTTTTATGTTTTTTCAGGCCAACCCAAGGTTAAGCGTTCGACCATGTGGGTTTCGCATCCACGGCTGTTCGCCTTGAAATGTACGATCTCCCGGAGGGTAATGCTGCTCCTCGAATCGATTTTGCCTCTACCGTGACTGTTGTGGCGGATTTTCTCCCGACCTCGCTCTTTTCAGCTTCCACACGAGCTCGGCGTTTTGCTCTCGTAGGGACTGAGCTCAGACTCATTTGCCTTTACCTCGTTAAGCGTGTCAGCGAGGTTACTTCTCGCCGACGGCGTGTCGCGGCCCTATAATCAGAGCTCAAGCTCGAGCTCTCGCCGAGCCCTCTCTAGTTTACGATGACTTCTGTTGACTGCCTCGTAACGCTGCTTTCCCCATTCCGGGAACGGTGGCTGCGTCGTCGTACCGGTAGCTGTCGGAAAACCTACGCAATCGATTGCACGCAGGTATTCGATTTCCCGCTCAATCATATCTTCGGTGAGGTTGTCCGGCTTTAGCTCGCCGTTGACCATGTCGTACGGATCGTTACTGATGGTACTGTCGTGATCTCCAAATTACGCACCGCTAATCGGATTTATGCCGAACTGCGCTGTCAGTTGGCCTGCGAGGGCCTCTTGCCTCTCAGTGGGAATTCGTCCTAACAGCGAAAGGTCTGACATCGCCCTGCGCATCCTGAACGCGATGTTCAGGAGTCTACTCCCTCGCCGGGTAACGTAGTTTCTAGCAAGTTTCCCTTACGTTATCGTATCGCTCCTCTAGATCCCGACATGTGGCGACTTTCGCGGTTAGCACGACTTAAAAAGTTTCACACTAAATACCTCGACAAAATATATTCTTCCCTATCGAATTTTTCTTGTATCTCTAGCGAAATATTATCCCCACTCTAGCGCAACCGTCTGGCTTTGGATTTACAGGCTATATATAATAGTATAGAGTAACCGCTACTTACAGAAAGATGGTCTTGTAGACGATCCTCTCCATCGCGTTGATACCGGTGCTGTTGACTTGGTGTCCTGTAGATAGTCCTTGACGTCTTCCCTGGCGCCGCTGACCCGTATCTTTGGTGGTTTCAGAGTCGTCCTCTGGTTCGTGGTCAACTGTTACGCGACGGTTTCAACGGAACACTTGTGCGTTATTCACGACGTGACGTGACACAGTCAATCGGGATGTTAAACGGTGGCTCTCTATGTCACACCGTACCGACGTACACTTCAGTCACCTCATGCTGTGTCGGCGTTCTCGGCATCGATCGTACGACAGGGCATTGGACTTCATTTCCTATCTTGAACGAATTCCAATGTTTCGTTGGCAGTTTTAGGGTTAGCCTATTATCAACCTGCCAGGCGAGTCGCCTCATGCTGTGTTACCATATCACTTGTTATCAATCGTTAAAATTGATACGTAGGACCAAACCTGTTGGAAGACCCGACATTGAACATGTCGAGACAACGTCGAGCATGTGTGCGAATTCATCGAGAATAATGATTGTCAATTTACATCGTCTGAGCTATTGGAGTTGATGAAAGAATGCACCCCACAAGTAAAGGTTTCGATTTAAAAATTAAAGGAAAAGTATTGAACTACGATATTGTTGTTACTATCTATGCGGGAAAAGAAACGAATTTGTGCATCCGTGAATCAATGATAATATATAATAGAATAATAATTAATATTTGAAGAAAATATACGTCATTTGAGGTGTCTTCTATAATTAGGCCTGCCATAATTTTTGGAGGCAAAAGCAGGACATGAGACCCGTAGGGGGTGTGAGGGGTCACAAATTTTTCCCAGAAATGAGAATTTTTATGACTGTCCGTAATTTACGGATGGAGAGCTTACAAAATTATATTTCCATTTTAACGTTTTTTTATTATTTTGAGTAGAAACACCCTTCAACAGTTTTAGAGCATTTCAAAAGTTTGGTCTCCGTAATTTACGGATCGATTGCAGTACTAGATATGCTATGCTATAACAAGTCCTCCATCAAATTGCATTATTTTTTTTTGTTGTAATCTGAAGCAAAGTTTCACATAATTTGATCTAATAAACTTATTGATATTTTCCGGAGCTTTGGACCTTTTGAAGCATTGCTTTGTCATCTTTCACCTTGTCATAAAATTGTTTGCAGCTGAGATCAGAATTCTACTGAATGTTAAGAATGGCTTTAACAGTATTCAGAGCCATGCTACCACGATTTTCAGCCCAGATGTTCTTTATTAATGAAAAATTTCGCTCTGCTTCCGTTGACGTTCCAGGAAGAGCAAACGCGAATTCCACCAATTTCTCCATGTTCACCAGCTGCGTGTGTTGGCCTCGAAATTCTTTGAAAATGGAGGTCCAAATTTTTGCACAAGGAGTCTTATTTGATAACCATTGATTGATATTCTGCATGCAGAACTGCCTCATGAGACCATACTCGTCGCAAAGCTGATCACGGCTTATTACGTTGCGCAGATTTTCACCAAATCGAAGTACAGCATACTCGTAGCTCTCTTCAATCACATTCCAATCAGGATATCTACTCAATATCATCCACGAAAAAATTGAAATTCCATCAAACGATTCTTCCCAAAGTTCAATATACTTAATGATGGTATCGTAAAATACAATCACGTTTAAATCAATTTCCTGCTGCTGGTCAATCGAAAGTTTGGACTTCTCAAGTTGCGCTTCTCTTGGTATGTATCTCAGCTCTTTACGGTTCTTAATTTTACCCTTCGACAGTCGCAATTCTTATGCGGTTTCAAATGATGTTGCGGATGATCGTTCCATTCTCTCAATCGATGTGTTGAATCCTGCTGTTTGATTTTCAACGAAAACAAGCCAGAACTTTGAGGACAGATCCGAGAAAAAAATTTTGATCGACGGCGGGCATTGCGAGAGTGAAGCGAAATAAGTTTGGAGAGGATCAAACATGTTGATGATGCGCTGCAAGGCTGGGTTTAGGGAAAGGAATCGTGTTCCGGAGTGACTTTTCATCGACTCATAAAGGTGATCCAGTTCTGAGCAAAAGCTTTTCAAATTCTCAGTTCGAGTGGTGTGGATTTTAAAATGTTTATATACATTTACCGACAATGCCTCAAAGTCGATTGAAAGCATTTCGCATCCAGCTTCAATAGCGTTGTGCGTGATATGGGTTCCGCAACCAATTCCAAACAAATCACGTCCTAATTCCTTTTGTAGCTTACGCCAGACGTTTTCCTTTCCATTCCTATTGACTCCGCCGAAATTCAGATTTGTGTTGTCGGCATCATAACCGATGATCTTGCTCTCAATAGCTTTGTTTCTTGCAACATTTGCCAACTCCTGAACAATCGTGTCGGATTTCTCGTTGGGAATTGTTACCAAAGTAAGGTTAAGATTGCAAACACCATTTTCAGGATCAAAGCCACGAGCTATGATTGGCAACATCTTCACGTTAAGCCTATTTAATGTGTCAGTCATTAAGGAAACGAAGTTTAACTTCTGCAGTTTTTCATTCACTTGTGCTTCAATCGCTGGGCTTATAACGTTACTGATAATGGCAGCAGTCTTGCTACGTGCTAGCGTGAACTTTGTATCAAACATACATTTGACTAGTGAGTTTGAGCAATCATTGCTTTTGAAAGAAATGTTATGGCGCGCTGTATGATAAGCCCAAGCTGCTTCGCATGCGGTAGACTTAAAATCTTTTGTTGTGTTTAGATTTTTGAAAAAAGTTTGTATTTTTACGTTGCTGGTTGA
This sequence comes from Cylloceria caligata, assembly GCA_963942595.1. Taxonomy (NCBI): domain Eukaryota; kingdom Metazoa; phylum Arthropoda; class Insecta; order Hymenoptera; family Ichneumonidae; genus Cylloceria; species Cylloceria caligata. Next base: position 55,898,569 of record OZ012705.1, read on the forward strand.
TGCCTGAATCGATGATTGATGCTTTTTGGTTTCCGTGTGTTTGGTAATCAGCGCACGTCCTCCATTTGAAATATCAAATTTTGAGTTGCAGATCATACAAAAGGCCTTGTCATTTTCTCCGTCGACTTTGTTCAAGAATCCGAATTCTCTGGAATAATCACTTTTCCATGATGTCTTTCTCTTCTTACTCTCAATTTCCATGTTTATCTAAAAATATTAAAGTTGCTTATAATAAATATAAGTTATAAATAAAATATTAAAGTTGCTTATAATAAATATAAGATACCATACCATAAATGATGTAAAAAAGAAAGGTTTTTATTTTCGCTGAGCGTTAGCGAGCGAGAATTTTTTAGGCATGTTATATAAAAAAAACTTGAATTTATTCACAAATTTTCAAAAAAGCAAGACAATATGGGAGTTAGGTAGGACGCAGGACAAGGTGCAAAAAAGCAGGACTGTCCTGCCTAAAAGTAAGCAGATGGCAGCCCTATCTATAATGGATTAAAGACGATTATAACTCCAGGAGGGTTTGTTCAATACGTTATCGATAACGCTGATCATAACGTTTGCACTTTTTATGGGTTGAAAATATACCACAGTATGGGAGGCATTTGTTGTTTAACTCCAAAATGTGTAGTCTATACCGAGGGACGAGTAAAAAAACGCAAAAAATGCCTTTAGCAAGTGAATTGTCATCACAAAGTACTATCGGTATTATACCGTTGTTTGAGAATCCTGATGTTCTGATGTGTATGAGCTGCAATATATTGGAAAAGAATGAGTTCTTACTCGTGACAGGGAAAAATAACCAGACGAAAGATGGTAAAAGCGAAAATTGTTTATATTCACTCAAAATAACAAACTACGAAAATAGTGTAAATAAAAACTGAGCACTGAATTTACTGGGTGATCTACAGGTACAACTGTATTAATTGTGCGCCGTGTTTGATACAGGGTGAGAGAGCGTGAAGGAGATCGTGCTGCAACGCGCGCCGCGCAGTGAGACATTTGAGGATGCACAAAATGACAATTTTCCATCTCACCTTGATTGGATTCATGTAAATTGTCAAGGTGGTACCTTACCGTTGAATTTGAGTCCAATTGCGCATGTTTTGAATAGAGAATATCCGAGAAAGGCAGTGAGAATATGTCCAGTTGAGTAGAGGCAGGTGATGCTTACTTGACGGTTTTCACGAGAGTAGCGAAAATTAGCAAGATGGCTGAGTTATTCAAAAGCGTCGTTGAGCGACGCTACTGCCAGGCGAGAGAAAGATCACCGTCTCTTGCATGAGTTGAGTGTCGATGAGGTGCTGCCCCGGCTGCACGCACGGCAGCCGAGCGCAGCGATGCACCAGCATCATCTGCTTTAATCGTCTTCTTCTCCAATCTGGATGCTGAGATGGCCTCCCGGGCTTCCTCCAGCTTCTGTTAGCCTTTCGTGTTTCGTGTCCATGCTGAAATTCCGCTGCCTGGTGGTCGCCTGGATCATCTTTTCGCCAGGCTTTGAAGAAACCGTATCTCCTCTTCCTCGAAAAAATCGGCGTCTGAGATCTTCTGCTGTAGAACTGCTCGCTGCTGCTTCATAGAGCCGTCTTGCCTCTCATTCGTATTGATATCTGCCCCGCTATGAGGGAGATTCAAGCTCAGTGCGTCGCGGTAGCATGCTGACGGCGTACGAGAGCCCGCGTTATAACGCTCTGATGCCGGTACTGGGGATCCGAATCCCTGCACCGTAAGTTTATTCTTTTTTTCAGAACTATCCATATCTGTAAAAACCTTCTTTTAGATTTAAAATTAAAAAAAAAAATTTATTCAAGGGGTGGTGGAAAATCTTCAAAAAGACGGAGAGGAGGGACCGCACTCCTCAAAGTGTGGGATTTGTACCCACTAAAAACCACCAATCCTTTTTCCAGATGTTGTGTAACGACCCTGAAACCGCTTCCGCATTTCATCAGGGTTGTTCTCTTTCTTTGCCTTCCAGGCCTCTTCACTCTTTCCTGCTTGCTTATGGTTGCGGTCCGGCGCAAGCTGTGATGGTCTACCCAATTCCATTCGCTGATACGCTAATGCCCTAACAGTTTTCACTGTGTCACTTCACTGTGGTTCACTGATATCTGCGCTATTTGCTCGCACTGAACTGACCACTCTGCCCACGATTTCCAACTAGTTGTTTTCTGCTCCGGCTATTACTGTGTTGTTTTCTTCTTCTTTCCTTCGGCGTTAAACTGTTTCCTCAAAAATTGCCACCGCATCCCAGTTTTCCACGCTGATCAGCATCGATGGCACTATGTTCTCTGGGGTGATAAGACCTAGTGACTCCTCCATCCTTTCCCTCTCATCCTTCCATCGATTACACTCGAAGATGGTGTGATGAGCGTCGTCGCGTTCAGAATCCCCGTAGATACATCGCGGATTTTCCACTTTCCCGATCTTGTGAAGGTATGCGCTGAAGTAGCCATGCCCGATCAATAGTTGGGTCAGGTAGTAAGTCACTTCCCCATGTTTACGATCTGTCCATAGGGCCAGATATTTGATGAGTCTGGCTGTCCATCTTCCTCTTGCGTCACTGTCCCACATGCCCTGCCAGAGCTCCATGGTGTGATTCCTCTCGTGTTTCTTCATTTGTTGTCGATCGTGTTCAGCTCGTCGTAGGTAGACTCGTTTCTTCTCTCTCGCGAGGAGCTCGATGGGTACTACTCCAGCAATTACCAGGGCCGCTGGTCCTGATACCATTCGCTATGCATAGGCTACTCTCAGGGCTCCTCTTCTTTGTACCGAGGCTATACGCTTCCTTCGGCTTTCCGCTCCCAGTGCGTCCGCCCAGATCTCTGCTCCGTACAGGAGAATCGAGTGCGTCACCTTCATTAGAAGCCGGGGTTTGCTTGTCATTGGTCCTCTCATGTTCGCCATGAGACGGCTCAGCGCTGCTACCATAGTCGCCGCTTTGTCTGTCGCTTTCCTGATGTGTTCCCAGAAGGTTAGTTTGGTGTCCAGGGTGATGCCGAGATACCTCACTGCGCCCATCGTTTCCACTTCTTCGTTTCCGACGCGCATGCGCAGTATGTTCGGGATCCTCTTCCGAGTGAGAACTACTATCTCCGTCTTCTGCGTGGCTAGGCTGAGGCCGTGGTCCCTCATCCATTGGTGCGTCCGCCTCATGACCTGGATAAGACGCGTTTGTGCCGCTCCGGGGTCTCTTGCTGTGATGACCGCGGCGACGTCGTCGGCGTATCCTATCAGGTACGTGTCGTCTGGCATTTCCATCCGTATAATTCTATCGTACGAGATGTTCCAGAGATCCGGCCCGAGGATCGATCCCTGGGCTGCGCCTGAGGTGATGACTTTTCTCTGTTGTCCTTCTCGTGTATCGTAGAGCTGTACTCGGTCCTTCAAGTAGTCGTCCACCATTGCGAGGAGGTACGCTGGTACCTGGAAATGTACCTTTAGCGCCCGCATCATGTCGCACCGTCTTGCTGAAATGAAGGCATTCTTCACGTCGAGCGTAGTCAATACCACGATCTCTCGGGAGTAATCGCTGCTCTCCTGGCTACTCGTGGGAACAAAAATGAACACAAACCAAAACAAAACAGAACAAAACGGACAAACACTTAGCGCTGACGCTGTAGCTCCATCAGGGGCATCAGGGTCGGCAAACGGGGACAGGACAACACTGCGCCTCCCCAGACGGGGCAGAACGGACAGCGCGTCGAGCGAAGGGAGCGGAATAAGCTTTATTTCTGTTTCCTCTGATAGCGACAACGACAACGGGGATGAACGCACACAGACAGAACAGAGGAAAAAAGTACCAGTCAAACCCACAATAGAACAACAGAATGAACCTGAGTTGACGGAACTACTGGAACTTATCCAAAGGACAGCGACAAAAATGGAAGAGGCAGTCGCCAAACAGAAAAACATAAACATGACTGTCAAACTCGAGATCAAGACGATTCTCGAGGCCGCCGACATAGCGCTAAATAAGCGCACCGAGGTGGCCCCGACAGGACCCCTAAAGACACACGAACGGACGGACACAGAAACGGAGACGAAAGTACAGGAAACACCACGGACGAAACGAAAACGGGAGGCGACCGGAACTACCCTGGAGGGTGCTCCGAAGCGTCCCCCGAAGACGGAAACAACTGCAGTCTGGCAGACAATACAAAAAGAAAACAAGAACAACAGAACGGAAGGACAGAACGCACGATACGAAAACGAACACCCAGACTCAAAGGCACAGAGCGGTCCCCAAACACAGCGGGACGGCTGTCCTGGTAAAGTCGGGAACGGACAACTCGTACTCGGACATCGTACGGAAAATACGGACGACGGTCGATCCGAAGAAAAGTCACGTGCAGGTGACGACTGTTACGTCCTGACGTAACCATGCTCCAATATCTATCTTTCTTTTAAAGAAGATCATAAACCTGCACCGTTGTCGAGTCCTATAGCTACCAGAGATTATACAGGTGTAATGACGGCGGGAGGGGTGAGGCCTGCAGGTACGCCGCGGGAGGGCAGTGGGAACACATGGTGCGCGCCAGGAATGGACGGCCAGGTTCACCACTGTACCTGACAACGAAAAACCAAGAGTTGGTAGGCCACTGCCCCACTCTAAACGGCCAGCGTAGAGGGACCCGAATCTCGAATCAAGAGTTTTCCCTCTAAGGCCGGTGGATATCATTGGCGGCGCGTTTCATCGAAATCTTTAATTGATTCATGTCCGCGTGTTCTATTGGTGACTGTCGGGTGGTCGCTTTCTTCCCCCGTCATATACCGTATCTGGCTTACGAAGATAGACCAACTGCCGTGGCAACCTTTTCGTTGTTTTAGAAGTCCCTAGATGCTACGACGAATGATGCAATAAACAGGAATATTACACGAAGATAGACTAACTGACGTGGCAGCGTTTTCGTTGCTTCGGAAGTTCTTATATCCGATGACGAATGATGCAATGAACAAGAATATTACACGAAGACCTATGTCTTATTAATGGTATTGATAGAAAATTGGAATTTGTTTTTGACTACAGAAGACCAAAAGCCCAAAAGGCATTTCTTCAGAATCTCTGAACGTTTAAATATAAATTTAAACACAATCGTAGCAAAGATTTGGACTTCTTATGAAGTAAATATTTAAACTATGGTATATATATATATATTTAATAAGTGAATCAATATTTTAAAAGAAATAAACCATTTAAACGGAAGTTCGATATGAGAGCTAAACAATAATATCATACAGATAATCAGAGTTAAAATAGGATAGAATAAGAAAAGACGATTCATATTAGTCATTGGGTAGATGGTAAAGATGACTCAAAGCTCGGGTCGCACCCGAGACGATGCCGTCTTTCCCGTCCCTCTCTGTGTTAACACCATAAGACGAGGAGTGTTCCCTCGCAACAATACATATTTATAGAACACATACTTTGTGACCCAGTGTGAATGTAAGCAGCCATTTGATATAGAATCATTTGGACTGATGAACAATTTTGAGCTAAAATTATAATAGGAACTCAGAAGAGAAATGCTTACTTAAAAGGATACAAGAAATAATTGCAAATATGAAAATTTAACATTATAGAAAATTGAAAAGCCAATATATTGTTTTAATTAAACAATTAGGATCATGAGAGGATATGAAAACCATAGACAGTTTGTTACTATAGTAGTTATATATGCCCATTTACGTTACACATTATTAAGAATTAAAATAAGTTTAACATTATCGAAGAACTATATTCGGTATTAGTCATAAAAGGGACAGCGGAAGCGACTCGGATCTACAGCGCAGCGTGGCCCGAAACCCTCGACACCTAGCTGCCTGACCGAGGCGCTTTTCTCTCTCTCTCTCTCTACCTTTACGCGTGCCACCGAAGCAAGGAATAATCCTTCAACCACTTCGCGACATGTGGTATCGCCTCGCATGCAACTCAAGAAAAGAATCGAACGACGATGACGTCACAGCTAGAAGGAAAAAAAATAGATCGTCGATAAAGTCCAAAGTCCGAGCTCAATTGTAATTCCAAAAATCCCCCGCATAGAAAATTAAGTTCTCCAGGACCTATATAAGGACGGGAAAATGCCCGAAACGGACAGTATCAAATCGACATTTTAATTTTGTAGTTCATAGTACAGTCAGTCGCCGAGCAGTCAGTAGACAGCCCGTTGGCGATAATTACCGCGGAGGAACCCCACCCTGTAGAGTCAGCTAAAGTCCAGAGTGAGTACTGAAAATAAAAACGGTCGAACAGTATAAGTTCAGTTCGAATGTACTTTTTCTCAGTTTTAATCATACGGAATTCATCTAAAGTTTACAAGAAATTGAATTTAATTGTTTTCTGCCGTTTTTGTACAAGTCTACACTGTTTATTTTGTTTTACTGTTTTATCGAACCACAAGAATCGCGTTAAGTATATTGTGTCGAGAAATAACGATCGCTCGCGCACGGTAATAGCGAACGTACGTGTATCAATTATTCGGTTATTTGAATAAAATCTAACAGCTTCACGATTCATCGAGTATAACGATTTCTTTTACAAACGATTGCCATTAACTTTCCATCGGTTACCGGCGAAACAACTTCACTAGGAAAACCAAACGTAAGTAGCAACCCAATTTTTCTAATTTATTTTATCTGACATTTCCGTAAATTTTTCCCCAAGTGAAAGTAACCTACCACTTCCTTTCCCACCTAAAATCCCTTCCTCCGCGGGGTAATTTATCAATTTTGTTTATCGAGACGAGTGACGGGTTAACGCGAATAATCAACGAGCATTCTCAGCCCTGTCCCGAGTAATTTTCCGAAAGGTTAGACTCAAAAGGGGGCTTGCGTCTTCGGTGTTTCTCGTCAGGTGTGGTAAAGGGAGAATTCATTCTCCTTGACCAGAGTACGGAAAACTCACGCCGAAACGCCTCACATGTCTTAAATTTGTCGGTTTTTGTAAAAACACCGCGCGGATTTGACGTAACACGACTCTGAGGAAGACCAAAAACGGCCTGTGTCTTCTCAAGATACAGGCAGACGGGAACGGACCCGACGGACGAGACGACTTCCGACGCGTCTTACAAGACGCGATCGGGGACGCGGGCAGCGTCAGGACCATGACCTCCAAAGTTCAATTGGAGATCATGGATCTGGACTGTGTAACAACCACAGAGGACGTTGTACAAGTACTCAGACGGGAAACAGGACGAGACGGAGACTTCGGAGTCCATATTATTGGCCCGAACCGCGCTGAGCAGTATATGGCGTTCTGCGATCTAGAATCGCGGGAAGCTGATGTGCTGCTCCGCCGCGGACGACTTGGGATCGGATAGGTGCACTGCCGCATCCGAAAAAGACTGACGGTGACAAAATGCCACAGGTGTCTCGGTTACGGGCACGTGAAGGCCAACTGCACGGACGCGGACAGGACGAAGAGTTGCCGGAAATGTGGCAAAACGGGACACTACGCAACAGATTGTAAAGACAAACCGGCCTGTCCTTTGTGCGCCGAGGCAAAGCACGGGGACGTGGCGCACCTCGCGGGATCCGGGGGGTGCACGGTGTTCCGGGCTGCACTGGAGGAGTGCAGGAAACGGGCCGGAAGACGGACAGAATCGTTCAGGGAAACCTGAACAGGAGTAGGACAGCAGACATGCTACTACCATAGATAGCTGACGAACATGACGCTGACATTCTGATCCTGTGCGGACCGTACAGGAGAAGAACGACACAAACGTACATTACGAATGAGACGGAGACCACAGCTATCTGGGTAAGGGGCGCTGCCCAATCTCGAATATCTAGCTGTGGTGTCGGGGACGATTACGTCTGGGCAAGGGTCGGCGCTGTCACTTACGTCAGCGACTATCTGACACCTAACTGCACTGCGCCTGATTTCGAGAGGAAAGCGGCGCTCCTTGAGGACGGAATCAGGAATCTGCCTGGAGACGTTATCATCGGGGGAGAACTCAACGCGCGGGCGATCGAGTGGGGAATGACAACAACGAACAAACGTGGACGGCTGCTGCTGGAGATGGCCGCAAGGCTAGACCTGGTAGTAGCAAATACGGGAAACGTACCGACGTACAGACGACCAGGGTTTGGAAACTCCATCTCTGACGTCACAATGACATCGGACAGAATATCGCCACGGATAGGACAGTGGCGGGTGTTCGACGGTTATACGGCCAGCGATCACCAGTACATTGTCTTCGAAGTGGCAGGACAAACGGCGTCGAGACGGACGAGGACCCAGTACCCCCCAAGGTGGAACCTCAACAAACTCGACTTACGAAAATTTTCGGAGGAGCTGGCGGCAGCACCAGCACCAATGACGAAAGTCTCCCCTGAACTGACTCGCCGGCGAAGGGCGGAAAGACTCGCGGACGAGACGGCAAAACTGACGGACCGGCTGTGCAACAGCACAATGCCGAAACGACGACATAGACCAAACAGGCAACCACAATACTGGTGGACGGACGAAATAGCCGAGCTGCGCAGGCTCTGCTTGGCAAACCGCCGACGAGTTACGAGGGCTGGGGGAAGACCCGAAAGGGAAAACCTCCAAGCCACTTACAAGACGTCACGAAAAACACTTACGAACGCTATAAGGGACAGCAAAACGCGACGCTGGAAGAAGCTCTGCGAGGAGGTGAACGAAGACCCCTGGGGAACCGGTTACAAAATTGTGACTGGCAAACTAGGGGCCCGAGTTCCACTTGAACTCAAATATGCCGAAACCGCAGAACGGATTGTTGACGGACTGTTTCCGACTCACCCGATACGGACGAACGTGACAGACGACACGGAGGCCTCGGTGGCCCCCATATTTACCGCGGAGGAGCTCTCCAAAGTGACTGCCGCGATGAAGACTGGCAAGGCGCCGGGACTAGACGGAGTATCGGCGGAGATATTCCTTGACCTGTACAACACGAGCTTGACGACGGAAACGTTCAGTGACCGGTGGAAAACGGCAAGGCTAGTTCTTATCCCTAAAGTTAAGGGCGACCCCAATATGCCGTCAGCCTACCGGCTGCTGAGTTTACTCGACACAACGGGTAAACTCTATGAACAACTACTAAAACCGAGACTGACGGACGCGATACAGACCAGCGGAGGCCTCTCAGACCGGAAGTTCGGCTTCAGGAGGGGACGATCAACGATTGGAGCGATTCAAAAAGTGGTCGATTCCTTCCTGGATTTGGACAGACATTGCCATGCAGCGCGAGCAATCGTTCTGCTGGCGACCTTGGACATCAGAAACGCCTTCAACTCGGCCAGGTGGGTTGACATCCTGGAGGCGCTTGAAGGCAACTTCGGGGTTCCAGCTTACCTGGCTCGGGTGGTGGGGGACTACCTAAGAAACAGACAGATCACGTACGATACGACTGAAGGACCGGTGACGAGACAAATCACCGCGGGGGTTGCACAGGGGTCCATACTGGGACCAGACTTTTGGAACGGAGTCTACGACAGCTTGCTCAGGCTGGAATTGCCGCTTGGTGTTTTCCTCGTCGCTTACGCTGACGACGTGGCGGCGGTGATCACCGAGCGGTCTTCAGACCTGGCACAGCAAAAACTGAACCAGACGATGCGACGAGTGGGCCGTTGGATGACGGACCACGGACTACAACTCGCGACAGAAAAGACAGAACTGACTTTCCTTAGCAGAAGACGCATACAGACGAGACTACCCATGTGGGTCGGGACGGACGAAATCGAGGCCGGAGGTGAAGTCAAGTACTTGGGAGTGACCCTAGATACGAAGATGACCTTCTGGCCTCATATACAAAAAACATGCCAGAAGGCGGCTAAGCGGATAGCATCCTTAAGCCGCCTAATGGCCAACACAAACGGGCCGAGACCGGGAAAACGACGACTCCTAATGATGACAGCCCACTCGATCCTCCTATACGGCGCGGAGATCTGAGCAGATGCCCTGAAGACGAAGAAGTACTGCCACGCCATGACAACGGTACAAAGACAGGGTGCGCTGAGGATCGCCTGCTCCTACCGAACTGTCTCTGCACAAGCAGTCTTGGTGGTTGCGGGCGTAATCCCCGTGGACCTCCTCGCTTTCGAGCGAAAGAGGATCTACGGGAGAAGCGCGGACACGAGACGACAGGACGTGGCAACGACAGAAAGAGACACCACGATTCAGGTATGGCAACAACGATGGACAGAAGGAACGACAGGCAACTGGACGAGACGACTTGTAAGGGACCTGAGACCGTGGATCGGAAGGAAGTTTGGGGACGTGAATTTTTACGTTACCCAGCTCCTGACCGGACACGGTTACTTCCGAAGGTACCTTTGCATCATGAACAGAGTGCGGACGCCAGACTGTAAATACTGCGGACACGAACGAGACGACGCGGAACACACATTTTTTGTGTGTGACCGCTGGACAGGACTCGAGAAGATTGTTGGCAGCATCACCCCGGACAACATTGTCCAGGTGATGCTCTACTCAACACAATGGTGGCAATTAGTTGCCACCTATACAGAGACGATACTGCGACGAAAAAACGTAGACAGCTGCCTCGCCTAACCGAGCAGACGGACTGACGTGACGCGACAGGTTACAGACAGCATGACAAACGGACGATCACAGACAGAACCCCCAGCCAGAAGTAATATCAAAATAGTTCCTGGTCTGGGGGAGGGCAACAAGGAGACGGCGGTTTAGTGGGTAGGCCTACTTTGTTGGGAGTCCCACATACCCCCCCAGTTCGAAAGGCTGGGGGATTTCCGTAAAAAGGATTCCGCAACTCCTTGTAATAATAATAATAATAATAATAATAATAATAATAATAATAATAATAATAATAATAATAATAATAATAATAATAATAATAATAATAATAATAATAATAATAATAATAATAATAATAATAATAATAATAATAATAATAATAATAATAATAATAATAATAATAATAATAATAATAATAATAATAATAATAATAATAATAATAATAATAATAATAATAATAATAATAATAATAATAATAATAATAATAATAATAATAATAATAATAATAATAATAATAATAATAATAATAATAATAATAATAATAATAATAATAATAATAATAATAATAATAATAATAATAATAATAATAATAATAATAATAATAATAATAATAATAATAATAATAATAATAATAATAATAATAATAATAATAATAATAATAATAATAATAATAATAATAATAATAATAATAATAATAATAATAATAATAATAATAATAATAATAATAATAATAATAATAATAATAATAATAATAATAATAATAATAATAATAATAATAATAATAATAATAATAATAATAATAATAATAATAATAATAATAATAATAATAATAATAATAATAATAATAATTTTTTTTTTTTTTTTTTTTTTTTTTTTTTTTTCCAAGAGGGGGGAAACACTTTATGCGCCGTAGAAGGCACAAGACTTTCCGTGTGTCGGAGTCTCCGTTATGGCATACCGACTAAAACCCTAAACCTCTTGTTTACTCCTGGAACCTAGCCTGGGACCGTTTAACACATTACTTCGGGCTAGGACCGTATTATTGACGCCACAGGGGCTCTCTATTTACTCATTGTCTGATGTGACTACACTTGGTAATGATCAAGGTCTACCTTCTTCGATCGCAGGATTGTTTCCGCGTATTGTGACACCTGTTCCCAATGTTCCACTCCTCGGAGCATTACATTCACTATATTGTCCGGAGTTATTCCGCCAACCGCAGTTTCCAAGTTCCTGCGTTTTTCTTCCCAGTTCCTACAAGAAAAGAACGTATGGCAAGCGTTATCCGGGACACCTTCGCAATACAGACATTCACCAGATGCCATCTTCCCAATTTTGTTTAAGTACGAACAGAAATATCCGTGCCCACTTAAGAACTGCGTCACGTAATATCCAACTTCACCATGTTCCCTCTCCAACCAAGGTTTAATATCGTGTATCAGCCGTGCTGTCCACCTGCCTCTCGTTTCTGCAGTCCAAGCTGCTTGCCATGCTTCCAGGGTTCTTTCTCTCTCCTCGGCATCAATTTGATGCTGGACGACTGTTCCTCTTCGTAGCCAGCGTGCTCTACGCTCATAGGCTAAGAGATCGACAGGGATGGCTCCTGCTATGAGCAAGACCGCTGGTTCAGAGACTGTTCTGTAGGCCGATGTAACCCTCAATGCGCTGCGTCTTTGAATTTGCAGCAGTTTCCGTCGGTTTCTCTCTATCTTTAGTGCTGTTGCCCAAACTTCTGCACCATACAGTAGTACAGATTGTACTACTGTCATTAGTGTCCGCCTTTTGCTGGACCTCGGCCCAACAGTGTTGGCCATCAGTTTGCTAAGGGCAGTAACACGTACCGCTGCTTTATCAGCTGTCTTCCTTAGATGCTCCGAGAAGCTCATGCGGATATCAATCGTGATTCCAAGGTACTTCACTGACGCTTTTGATACGATCGATTCATTCCCAACCTGCCAAGGGAGGATGGTTGGGATTCTCTTCTTGGTCAGAATGACAATTTCCGTTTTATGCGCTGCTAGAGACAGCCCATGTTGTGCCATCCATTTGTTGACAGCGCGCATAATCCTGTTTAGCTTGAGTTGGGCCTGCTCTACGGTACGTGCTGCTATAAGAACTGCGACGTCATCGGCATATCCCACTAAGCGGGTCTCTTCTGGTATCTCCAAGCGTAGCAGGCTGTCATATGCAACATTCCAAAGGTCTGGTCCAAGGACAGAACCCTGTGCAGCTCCAGCTGTTATTTCTTTCCCTTGCCATCCTTCCTGGGTCTCGTAGCGCAGGATACGATTCTTCAGGTAGCTACGGATCACGCGGAGTAAGTACTTAGGGATTTGGAAAGTATCCTTCAAGGCATCTAGCATATCGATCCACCTAGCGGAATTAAAAGCGTTTCTCACGTCAAGCGTTATAAGGAGGACTACCCGACGTGAGAAATGATTGTGGCTTTCCGCCGATGTCACTGCCTCTGCAACTTCGAGGACCGCATCGATGGTTGATCGTCCTGTTCTAAAGCCATATTGCTTCGGTGATAAGTCCCCAGCTGCTTTAATAGCGGTCGTAAGCCTCCTGCGTATGAGCTTCTCGTAGATCTTACCTGCAACATCTAGTATACATAGTGGTCGGTAAGAGGATGGGTCCTCAGGATCCCCTTTGCCTTTCGGAATGAGCACGAGTTTTGCTATCTTCCAGCGGGCTGGAAAACACCCCGCCTCCAGGCACTTGTTGTACATTTCCGTCAAGAGGTTTGGCTTTTCGCGGAAAGTGACTTTAAGGATTTCTCCAGGTATACCATCCGGGCCCGGGGCCTTCTTGTTCTTCATGCCAGTGACTGCTGCCTCAATCTCCTGGGGAGTGAAGGGTGGGATGTTACCGATCTCACCCAACTCACTTTCAGTCCTTACAGGATGGGATGGAAAGAGCTTGGAGACGATATTCTCTACCGTAGCCGTTTTCATCGCACTTGCTGGTTTCAGTGCTCCTAGTTTCTGGGCTACAATTTTGTATCCCAGCCCCCACGGGTCACTGTCGATGTCGTTGATTATTTTTCTCCAGCAGTGGGCTTTGCTAAGGCTTATGGCCCGCCTAAGTTGTTTTTTGGCTACCTTATGCTCTGCGGATCGCAAATTTGCCTCCGGACGGTTTCCAGCGCGCTGTGCAATACGTCGGCGTTTCAGGCATTCTCTACGCAAGTCGGCAATTTCCGATGTCCACCAATATATAGGCTGCTTTCCTCTGCGGTTCCCCCTCCTTGGCATAGCCGCATCGCAGGCTCTCTTAATGAGAGACATTGAAGCAGATACTTTCAGTTCCGCTGCTTTGCTAGTTTTATCCTCTGTTGTTGTTGTCATGTCCGCAACGATCGTCTCCCTGAACTTGCTTTCGTCCATCTTTTCGAGGTTCCAACCCATGGGTTTATCTCGGTGACCAGGGCGTTGTTGTTGGGGTCTATCCCCGATTTGGAGTGAGATATACTGGTGGTCACTCCCAGTATAATCCTCAAGCACTTTCCATTCGCGGACTAATGGGAATAGATCCTCCGACGCAAAGCCAATATCAGGGATTGTCTCCGCATATCCAGGGCGTCGAAACGTAGAAATCGATCCTTCATTAAGAACGAGGAGCTCTGTCCTGGCAGCCATCTCCATGACGTCTCTACCCCTCGGGTCTTGAGTGGGCATGCCCCATTCAGTTGCTCTGGCGTTGAAATCCCCTGCCACGACTACGGGACCCCTCGTGTTGCGAATTTGATCCTCCAGTTCTCCAAGCTTTGTGCGAAACTCCTGGATAGGCTCATTTGGAGTAAAGTAGCAGCTGAAGTATGTGATTTTTCCGAACCGAACCCAGACAAAACCACGTCCTGCGCCCCTCAGTGTCACGTAGGCCCTGCTAGTATCTCTGGTCCAGATAGCTGCCGTGCCCAGAAGATCCGGGAACCATACGGAAGGTCGCTTTGATCGGTACGGCTCGCTAATGAGTAAGAGGTCTGCCTCTTTCTCTGCAGCAAGTTGCAGAAGCAAGTCATCTGCCGTTTTACTCCGATTTAAGTTCGCCTGTATTAAACGGATCATCGCCATTTCTGCTTAGCTTCCTGGAGGGCCTTTCTGAAGATCTCACACCGCCCGGATCCCAGCTTATGGGCTGATTGTGTTCGGTCCAATCCCTCATTTTCTGCACACAGAACACAGTGTTCTTTCCCGGTGCAGTCTTTAGCCTTATGCCCCTCCGCTCTACATCTGCGGCAAAGGCCACTGCGATCTGGGTTCTTGCAGCCTCTTGCAGCGTGGCCGAAACCCAGGCATCTAAAACAGCGGGGCACTATGGCGCGCCTGTTGATCCGGCAGTTCACCCAGCCAATCTTTATTTTGCCTGCGTTCAAGAGATTGGTGGCTGACGTTTCGCTCATGTCAACAATGGCAACTCGCTGACCTCTGTCGCTTGTAGGGGTGATGTATATCTTGAAGTCCCCAAGCTGCGGCTCAATACGCCGAAGGGCTTCTTCCACTTCTTCTTTATCCACTAGACAGTCCAAATCCTTAATAATAATAATAATAATAATAATAATAATAATAATAATAATAATAATAATAATAATTATAATAATAATAATAATAATAATAATAATAATAATAATAATAATAATAATAATAATAATAATAATAATAATAATAATAATAATAATAATAATAATAATAATAATAATAATAATAATAATAATAATAATAATAATAATAATAATAATAATAATAATAATAATAATAATAATAATAATAATAATAATAATAATAATAATAATAATAATAATAATAATAATAATAATAATAATAATAATAATAATAATAATAATAATAATAATAATAATAATGTTTCTATGGGGGAGGTGAAAAATGCATTTACGCACAGTGTGTCGGGCTCTCTTTTCCGACATACCGACTAAAAAACACCACTCCCTTCTCCCGGACTAACCTGGAACTGTTTACCACATAACTTCAAGCACTGTCTTCTGCTAATATACTCTTGTCCAGATCGGCCTTTTTTGTTTTCAGGATGCCTTCCACATATCTGTTGATTTTACGCCAGCTCTCATCCTCTTGGAGCATTATTTCAATAGCGGTCTGTGGTGACCACGGTCCCATTTCTTCTTCCAGTAATCTCTTGCGGTCGTCCCATTTATGACATTTGAAGAATGTGTGTTCGGCATCGTCGGTTGCACCGGGACAGTACAGACATTGGTCTGTAGTTGCCTTCCCCATATTTTTTAGGTACTTTTTTTTTAGGTTCTTGCCCTAAAAACCTTACCCGCTGTGTCCAGCATGCACAGTGGTCTGAATGTAGAGGGTAGCTCTGGGTCTCCTTTATTCTTTCTGATTAATATTAACCGTCCAAGCTTCCAGCGGGAGCTAAAAACGTCTTTTGACAGGCACAGATTGTACATTTTCAGCAGCAGCTCTGGATTTGACTGAAAGATAAGTTTCAGCATCTCGCTCGGTATTCCATCTGGGCCGGGAGCCTTTTTGTTTTTCATTGAGAGGATAGATTTCTCCAGCTCTTCTTCGGTGAAAAGCGGGACCTCTACTTCTTGTTCGACAGCTGTTTCGACTCTATGTGGGTGGATAGGGAAGAGAGTTCTCACGATGTTCTCCGTTGTATTGGAGTCCATAGCGCATGTTGGCTTCAGAGCTCCAAGCTTTTGTTTACCTATTTTGTAGCCCAGTCCCCATGGGTCTCTGTCTACGTCTTCCACCAGTTTCTGCCAGCAGTTGATCTTGCTTCGGTTGATAGTCCGTCGAAGCTGTTTCCTTGCGTGTTTGTGCTCAGCAGATATTTGATTTGCTTCCCGCTGGTTTTTTGCACGTTGCGCCCTTCGTCGAAGTGCCAAGCATGCTCGTCGTAGTTCAGCAATTTCGGCCGTCCACCAGTATACGGGTGGTTTGCCATGCCGTGGTTTGCTTTGCGGCATAGATTTATCGCAAGCTGAGGTAATCAGGCCCATGGTGGAAGCTACCAACTCCTCCGCTGCAGCTCTTCCATCCATGTTCCGGGTCTCATCCGTGTGCACACCCTTGGCTAATTCGCTCGTGAAAAGATCTACTTTCATCCGCTGGAGATTCCATCTGAGGGGTTTATCCTTTCTGGCTTGCTGCCGTGAGTTGGTGACTTCAAACTCGATGTACCGGTGATCACTTCCAGAGTACTCCTCCATCAATCTCCATGCTTCGATATATGGCGCCAAGGCTTCGTTTGCGAGAGTGATGTCAGGGATGGTCTCCCTATATCCTGGTCGGCGGAATGTTGTGGTAGATCCGACGTTCATAACCATTAGATTAGTTCTGGCTGCCATTTCTAGTATTAATTTACCTCTAGTATCCGGAGTTGGCATACTCCACTCGAGAGCCCTCGCATTGAAATCCCCGGCCACCACCATTTGCCGTGCTACCTTTAGTAGTTCATCCTCCAGGGCTTCAAGTTTCGCTCGGAACGCCGCTATAGCCTCATTTGGCGTGAAATAGCAACTAAAGAATGTAGTCTCCTTGAGCTTCACCCAGACGAAACCTCTCCCGGCTCCGTGGCTTTTTACGTGAGCCGTTTCATTTGGCATCCAGATGGCGGCGGTACCCAGCAGATCTGAATACCACATTGGCGATTCCTTATTTTTGTATTGCTCACTTAGTAGAAGTAGCTCGGCACGTTTCTCTATTGCCAACTGATGCAAGAGACTGTCGGCGATCTTACTCCTATTCATATTTCCTCATAATACTATATTCCCCAGTTGCAAGGGAGAGGAGTTCACTCGGCATAACATAAATAACGCACATTTGGCCGAAACTTATTAAAAATACTCGAAATCAACGCGAGGCACATTCGAAGATAACATAACGTCGTTAACACTTCAAGTGTTAACACATCTTTTATCGTCGACCTGCGACTGTCGTAATGTTGAGTTAGCTCGTGACTCCACTCACAACGCCTCATTGCCGATCAGTTCTCGCGGTGTCTGCATCGTTCTCAGAAATCTAGAAAAAGTACTCCGTCTAGCTGGTTTAGGTATTTTCTTCGCTATCATAGCGCCGTTCACGTGAACAACAATATTTGAATCCTTGATTAGTTTTCCGTTGACCAACACGACCTCAGCAGAATCTCAAGAAAAAGTAGACCGTGATGCGTAACGCAATCGACTATGTACCAGTTTCGCTTTGATATGAATATTCGCCGGTATACTCTTAATTATAACAGAATCGTTCATGTCATTATAGGTGTATTTTACTTCCTTATCACAACCAGGCTCTATAGTACTCGTATCTTTATTTTTTGTAAGCGCACGGTACGGCTGAGCTCTCTCATCATCGATGAAAGTGGAGGTAACGTTGAAGTACAGGTACGTACTATGCATCCCACTCTTCGCTCTTATCATTGTATGCATTAGAATTCAAAATTTCATTCATTTCCGAGTACAATCTAGCCAGCGTAACATCTATTACCTGCGTTGGGCGCGTTTGAGACGTGTCTATATTAAAAACTGGCTACTTATGATTTCGCATGCTGAGCTGCGATAGCTGTTCCTCCGGCACGAGTACCATTTTTCTTGCGTGCTCCATTAGCCACGGCAACTAATCAAGCTTGATAAAACACTGACTTGTATTCGTGCTAATACGAAAGGCTGGAACCCACTGCTCTGAACAATGAATTGTTTCTTACTTTTCTAGCAGCTTTCTTTTGAGAATAATCGATGGAGAACCGAAGTGTACCGACGTAATTTTTTTCTTTGATCGGTCTACAGAGGCACGTTAGTAGTATGTGTACACTAGCGTGTGTCATTTTGGGGCAATTTTTTTTCCATCTCACAAACGGGTTGTATACTTCCAGGAAGGTGGAATACGACGCCTGTAAAAATTTGAGCTCTTAAAATTAATATTTAGATGTGCCTCATCGCGCACGCCCGCGCGCAGCACCGTGGCTTTAATTTCTTGCTACGTCCTCGTCAAAGCCCTGGTCCACGGTACCGATATCGTAGCCGATATCTATCTCATCACCGAGAGCCTCTATAATACCCGCTGCTACATCCACGCGTTCCCCGTTCGTGAATCGAGCCCGCGGAGCGTTATCCCCGGCAAGAGGTAGCATCATGACACCGATCAAGGCATCGCTACCGCACGCTTCTTCGATGAGATGCTGAACACCTACAACATCTACTCGTTCGAGTCCGTATATTTGTTAAGCCTCGCGTTCAAACGAGAAGACTTTGCTTTCGTATTCGTAGAATAATATCATAGAATAAGATTTTCTTCGGCGAGCGCGACTCGGGAAGTTTTGTCTGCCGGTACTCTAGTGTCGCGCTCCTCTGCCACAGATTTATTTCATAGGACATATAATATCTCTCGCTGCATCCCGTCTGAATACGCTGCAAATTATCGGCTCGCGGTGAGACACCGCCTCGTGGAGAAAGGGCCGAGATTTATCCATTGTCTCGTGAGATGCCACCCCCGCCTTTCTCCCCCTGCATGCTGCAGCGAGATGCATCGCGAGGCGAGGAATGATCGACAGAAGTCGTTATGATGCGATAGAGTGCGGAGGTCCTCTCTGCCGCAATTAGCTGCTGCACTAATTGCTACGTATTAATAACGGAATAACAGAGACTCTTACTAATAACGCGGTGCATGCGCTACAATATTCTACAAAGCGTTTATTCCGAGAAACTGTTATTTGTATCCGATAGCAAGTGATAATCGACGTGAATAAATATCACCATTCGCTTATAAATCCTGATCCTCTCCTTTGCGTAAAGCCCGAAGATATCTTCCTGATTCCTAGAAAGCTTTGATTCTTCGCCTGCTTCGCATCGTAATCATCAAGATTCGTTACTCGCTCTCTGAAGACATCGTCTGTTTGCTGTAACGAGAGTCCAAGGAAACGAGACTTTTGATCAATATTTAGATAAGTACATTCATAGGCACGCTGTTCGACTCGCTTCTCATATTGATCCTGACTCTGACAATCGAAAGAAGACTGCGCCGTCGATAAAGATACCATTAGGCTACAGACCTATTGTTACGCGTATTACCATCTGACGACGTAATAAAGCCTTGGAAAGGCTTCACTAAAAAACGTGGTGATTCGAAAACCTTAGGTTCTTTATTATGACGGGTTCCCTTGTGATGTGTATTTTGCACAAAGACAGAGTTGATAACGAACGCTAGTAGGATTCGAGTCATTTTCTGAGCCATATGCGTAACATATTGAACACTTCATGACAAGAGCTGGCAGCATACTTACTAAAGGCTCCGGATGAAATAGGTGAGACCATCGATGTAAATGGTCCCGCCGAAATCGACGAACAACACCTTGCAGTATCCATCAAAGTCCGGGTAAATCATATCGCCACGGACAACTCTATTGAAACGAAGCACAATACAGGACATTCCGATATAGAGTTCGTCACGTCCAACGGGTCTTTCTCGACACTCCACTCAATATACGCTACGTAGGAGCTCTTCCAGCTCGTCGTACGCATCGCATATTTTCTGTGTACGTAGGAAAACGTTCATTGCACTCTCGACTAAAATTACTCGGCACCAAAACGCATCGCTTAAAATCTCCGTGCCGTATCGCATATTGCTTTTTATTGTTTGCGTGTAGGATGCCAAAGACAAACTAAATGCTCCAGTTGCTGCTAGATAGTATCACGGGAATAAAGATAACAACCTCCTATGAATCATAACTAGGTATCCATCACTTTGAATGCAACGAAAGCGGTTTTCGAGCATGTATAGCCGTGCGCTGTGCTCCTCGTCAAACGCTTGCTCTGGAGTGAAAGACAATATAAGCCCTCACACACACAGAGAGAGAGAGATAGAGAGAGAGAGAGAGAGACTTCAATTATAATTCTCCAATTATTACGCTATAAAAATATGAGACACAGTAAGATCAGACATTTTTAAAAAATGAATCAATATTTTATGGAAAGCACTTTACACATTTATCGTCGTATGCAACAGCCATGCAAACACGGTAACCCGCGCTCGGAGATCTCTCCACCGTTAATTTGATTTTTATCGCTATAAGGAATTAATTTGTATTATCACTCGTAATATTGCTTTTAAATTATTTTTCGCTGTGGGTGTTGCCATCACAGTGTATTTCCGAAAAAAGAATAAAACAAGTATTTAATTGAACGCACTGGTCAATAAAAACAACGTGTACAGAATATTCGATACTGTCTTACCTGATATGCATCGTCTCATTATAAAAAGTTGACAGCGTTAATGATCTGCTACCACCGACGTCAACTGCGGATGAAGATGGCGGATGACACTCTCCTTTTCCGAAGCTGGATCTATCTGTACAGTTTATGTATCCTCCTCTCGCTCTCCACAACACAAATAACGAACCCTCGGTGTCGGTTTATATGCAGGGGCTACTCGCCCTGCGAAACATAATTTTTTATAATTAAAAATAAATATTACATGTTTTTACTGACAACTATCTTTTCACGGGCACATGATACAAACTCGTTCATACACCTCTGAATCGTTTCACTTTTGCTCTCTAGAGCCTGCATATGAATATCAATTTTTCTACTTATTTCGACGAGCATATCAATTGTCGGCTGCTGCAGAACAATGTTTGGAGAGTATTCTCGGAAGCGTTTCCGTTTCGATTCTCCAGATTCCTCTTTATTCTCGTATTCCTCATTAACACTACCGCTTATTTTACCAAATGAGACAGTTCTGTGCTGGTAACACGAGGTTAAAAGTGTGTAATGCCCTGTGTGCTCTATGCGGGTATTACACATTTTCTCGGCATCAGCCCCATGAGCATCGAAATATCATTGTACGCGAGAAAAATAATTTTTAAACACTCGCCAGTCGTCCGCACTGAGTGTAATTCCAGTTAAAGTATTCGACAATATTTTTACCAATGGTGTAAGATACGTAGAGTTCAACTCGAGCCCGGCCACGATTATTTTATCAAATGATTTATTTAAACCGTACATAATGCGGTTCTCTATACATGGCGATATCGTTTGAGACGTAGCACCGTTATTTGCCTTTTTTATTGCTTTCGTGTAGACTGTAACTTTTCGAATGAATCGTCGGTGGTGTTCATACTCCGTTTTATACAGATTTCCTCCATCATCTAGTTGCATCGCCTTTTCTATTGATACTGCAAATCATACGATTGAAAATTGCTCACTAATATCCTTTTATATTTGTCGCATTCTCTTCAACAACCTAGTAACAGCAGCAGCAGCATAAATATCCCAAAACTCTTGCATACTCTCGCACACCTATGTGCACACGCACACCTCGACATACAGATAAGATGTGGCATGAAAACTAAATAATACTCGTCGACGAAATTTGATGATTTTCCTCATGGCCGAGTGCCTTGAAATTAGATGAAAACAATATGACTTTCATCAGCGAAACTCGATAACTTAGTGCATGACGGGCCTTACATTTACATCACCATCGCTAAATATTTCCCTAGGTCTTGCTTTTGTAAAGTGATAATGTGCGGCCATCTTCTTGGTTAGTCGTATTCATTACATCGCGGCAGTATATGCAGAGCGAGAAAGAGAGAAAGAGCGTATTAACACGTTGAGCGCCCAGCTTGACGAGGCTACCTACGAAAACATAGCCCGTCCGCTGGATCTGAGTGACGCGGCGCTGAACGTGTTAAAGGAATATATATAAAAGCGCACCGCTTTGAAAAATCTCTAGTTTATTGTCTGATTTACTGTGGTTACTACTGCTCTAACAGCACAATCATGGTCAGAGTAGTTAAGCGCTCATTGATAAGAAAATTGGTAGATTGTATATTGAAGCGTAGACCGTCGTTGAATTCGCGGTGCGGGAGAAGAAAGACGTAAGTAATATACTGTTTTAATTACTTTTATTTTATTTCCTTTATTTCACAAGATTTTTATAGTTTTATTTTTTAGTTCGACGGTATGATAAAGAAGAAATATGATCCGACACCTATGATTTCGATGAGGAGGGTAGAACCGATTCAGATCATCATAGCAGGAACAACGATGGTGACAGCACCGCAGGGAATCGTTGGATAAATTTTACCTAGCCGTTATGCGGGTATGAACCACAAACGGTCTTTTCATGGTCGGTCCTGCGAGAGAACCAGATGGAGCCGTCGCAGGTCCATCACGACAATAAAGTTCAAGCGATGATACCAATAGCAATAGAGACAATGAGGAAGAAGAAGAAAAAGAAGAAGAAGAAGAAGAAGAAGAAGAAAAAGAAGAAGAAGAAGAAGAAGAAGAAGAAGAATGGGAGGAGGAACAGGAGGAGGACGATGACGACGAGGAGGAGGAGGAGGAAGACCCCGTAGATTCAGGTAAACTTTTAATAATACAATTACGCTGAAAAAAATTAAAAAATTACGGGGATAATAATAGTAAAAAGAAAAAACAGGGTACGAGTCGGACCCAAACGTTTTTCGCTTTGCACGTTTCACTGTGCCGAGACCGTTGACAATCGAGTGGGTTAACGAAATGCGTTGGCGGTTCCCGGGTGCAGTCGAAGGATTTAAGGACTAGAAGCAAATATAAGTTCGTAATTCTTACGTTACACAATTTATATACATAGTATATAGCTAGCGACATACAAAAAATTGAATGAAATAAAAGAATAAATGTTGTAACGATAAATTTGGTGCCTCAACGCACCACGTTACCTATAGCTGGCCCAAGCTATTTTTCCTTCCTTTTTATTTTCTCTTACGAGATGGGCGCCAGGCGCTTACGCGCCGGAAGGAAAAATAATGAGATGGTAGGCCAGGCTCAACCCAGGCTAGCTACAGCTGTTCAAGGCAGAGTGGGTGGTTCGGACTGTCAAGTCACTAATTAGTCAAAATAAAAGAGAATACGAGTAGAATCAAGTGATTAAAGCAAGTTATTATAAAATAACTGCCGTAAATAATTGTAGTAAATAAAATAATTGCAGTAAATAATTTAGACAACCACAGCAAGTACGGGACTCACAAACTTCTTTATTTCCGGCGACCTGATGATAATTTCCAATAAACAACAATTTCGGATTCAAATAAAATGTCCCGTAAAATCAGTCTCTCGTGTTAACAATTTTCTAAATTTGTCTAGGTATCTTAGTTTTAATCTTTACTTCAACGGCAGCAGTTATCCCACGCTCTCACTCACTCCCATACACCGCCTATGTCGTATAGCTGATCTCGCCTACTTCTAATTTTCAACGATATTCATCGATACAGTCTCAATGCCTGGTAGTTCTTGTTCCCCGTCCGCGATACGGCCTATCCCGAGCTAATCCCTCGTATTCTCAACAAACCAAAACAACGGGACGTCGAGAGGTCACGTACGCGAAGCGACCCACGGCTGGCTATTACTATTCCGAATAAAATATGCCGTGTAAAAGCCAAACCGCCGGGATTTGCTGCGGTACGTAAGATATCAGGTACCGGATAAATAAGGTTTCGTAATTCAATAATAATGGAGAATAATTACAATAATGAAATAATTAAAGTGAATAACTAATAACCAATAAACAATAAATAATAAGTAATAAAATAATAAATAATAAGTAATAAAGTAATAAATAATAAATAATTAATAATAAATTAATAATAATCAATAATAAATGCAACAGAGAAACTCCGATTAATGCGAACGGTACGCGACGCAGTCTATAACGTGCTAGTCCCTTCAATATCAAGTTCCCGACGGGACGACGTACTAACCCGCGCACGACCTTCCAAATCGAGACGCAAGAAAATTCACGTTAACTCATCCGAATCCAAATCTATAATCTAGTCGAAACCGGTGACACGGTCTATTCCGTTCCAATCCCACACATTACCGATTAACAAATTCCAAACACTCCGGGATAACGGCCTAACGCGCGCACGGTTTAACCGACTACAGAAACAATTAATTAATACAATGACTTTTCCCCGGCTTTTATCTGTGACACGATCTCGAGGTTACATGCTACGAACGCCGCAGTTCCCGATATAAATTTACACTCTGCGCGCAGTGTACTAGAGTCGCAGGGGTGACCAAGTACGAATAAATTTATAGTTCACAAATTGAATGATAAAATAATAAAATAATAGTGAAAGACTGTAGAAGGGAAGAGAGATAACCGGGACGATGCTGCCGTGGCGTTCTTCGAAATCCGGGAAACCTCAAAAGGATGTTGAAAGATTCTCTCCCTGGTTTCTTTAAATTCAAAGGCCGATCGTATGATGGTATATTCCGAGGTAGGCTCGAAAGACAACCCTCTTCTCCTCGCCTCAATAATTATTAGCAGGATGCCGAAAGATAGAGCGGGACACAGGTAAAGTACACGCTACGTCTGGTTCGCTCAACGGTCACCAGGAAAAAAGCCCCGATGTCCTGCCGGCACGCGTGCCCGTAAACTATGATCCCCACTTAACCCGCTAAACTCGGTTAATTGGGGGAACCGGTGTCGCACGCTGACCGCGACTAGCGCCTCAGCTGGCCGATGTATAAATTAGCGACAGACAATACCAGCGTTGCGTAGTCCAGCAGATGATCCCCTGAGATATATACATTTCCGTGGGCCGACGTCGGCTGAGAATAGAAAGCCGCGTATCCTTTAGTACGTCGAGCGGGATAATGATACATCCCGACCGGGAAAGATGTGAAATGTCGGTCCAGAGAAAAAGGCCGAATCCCGAATCTCTCCTCTTCTTGGTACTCTCCTATCGTCCCTCCGGTCGTATAAATCGCATTATGTATATAAAAAAAAATTAGACAAGAAAAAAAATAAAAATAAAGAATAAATAAGACCTGAAAATCACCCCCTACAACCCTGCGGGATCGTGTAGGCATCCGTTGAGCGAGAGGGACGCAGCCTAACTATTCTGCCCCGTTACAATGTAATAAATGGTTTAATTATGCTTGCAGGTAGACAGACTGGCGATGGAAGGACTGCTATTCTGGGAGGTGATATTTTGCCTCCTGGTGAACGCTTCGGTATCGACAATGAGGGACAGATTTTCATTTTCGTCAGCCACCGGACGGTATTGATCGTCTGGCTTGGTTCGAGGCCGGTGTACGAGATGTTCTCACTCGTCTTACAGAATCGTGCGAAGGACATGATTATGAGAGTATGACTCTGAGCGTGCCGTCTTTCGCGCAACGACTTGAATGGTTAACATTTTGACCAGCTCGTGACATCATTCCTTACGATATATGGCGACGAATTAATAGTGTCGGTCAGAGCGCGCGCGAATTTCGAATAGACGCTGGTACATGTAGAATGACGACATGTATAGACGACAGGCTCACACACGAGTCTATAGCAAAAAAGTCAATTTTACGCATAAGTAATAGCGATAATTTGTGTCTACAATGAGCCCTTATCATAGCCCGAGCGCATGCTGAACGCGGTCAAATTCATACGGGCATGCTACACAGACGATGGTGTCAAATTCGGAACGAGCTTCGAGGAGCGCAATATACAGCAGCGATAGCGCTCACGCGTAA
Organism: Cylloceria caligata; assembly: GCA_963942595.1. Classification (NCBI taxonomy): domain Eukaryota; kingdom Metazoa; phylum Arthropoda; class Insecta; order Hymenoptera; family Ichneumonidae; genus Cylloceria; species Cylloceria caligata. Next base: position 55,924,599 of record OZ012705.1, read on the forward strand.
TGCAGGGGTAACGACACCGTCTAGAGGGTGCGGTGTACGCGAGATTCAGCTCTTTCAGGAGTACTTAGCTCACGAGGGTATAGCGATTGTTGTTTATGAATTTCTTACCTTCGGAAAACGCGGTCCGGCTCTGTACGATGCACGAAAATCCGTACTCTCTGCAGTAGGTAAAATTAATCATACACTCTTTATTCTCTATTACGTACGCTCTCATCACTACCAGCCAATATTAAATCTCGCACACAGATTCTGCACACAGTGTAATTCTAAGTATAACCGAGTACTCGAGATTCGCTGTAGCTATCAATGTGCTCGATGTAAATCCATTTATTGCAACGGCAACAGAGACTCTCAGCCTGAGTATTGCACAGACGGTAATCGTTCGTTCTTTGGTATTTCTTGCCTCGCCCATCACAAGGGTGAGCCTTCGCGGGTATTACGTCTCGTAAATATAGACAGTACAGCGTCTGTAAAGCATTGAGAATCTGTAGAGGCTGCTCGCGTATGATTAAAACCACAGATAAAAAGATGCATGTATGTGGTTTATCGTTTCGTATTACATGCAGGCAAACTCGACCGACTACGCATGCGTGTTTTATAGCACCTCTTCAGAAACCAGAGGCGCCAAAGGAGAAGAAAAGAAGACAAGCCTTCGACCAGATTTTTGTTTTTTGATTTTAAGACGCAACAACACGAACAATTGCACGACGATAAATCGACACGAATTCACGAGCCGAATTTATGTGTTACACAATGCGTATGTGTGACATGTCTCGATATCACAGATATGGAGACCGATTGTGCTCGACCGAGGGAGCTCGTGAATTTGGTATTATGGCAAAAAATTAAAAAGACCATTTGTATTGCTCATAATGCAAGAGGTTTCGACGTGCAATTGATTCCACGGTATTTAATCGAAGTGCAAAAATCACAGTTGCCCTCTCTGATTATGAATGGTAGGAAGATTGTTTCGATGAAGATTGGCGATGTCGTTTTTATGGATAGTCTAAACTATTTACCCATGGCTCTTAGCGTTTTACCTAAGGCCTTCGGTTCCGCTGATGAGGTGGCAAAAGTCACATTTCCCCATTTATTCAACATACCGGAATATCGGAATTACACAGGTCCTCTGCCGGTTCTGCATTTTTACTCACCCGATACCATGTTCTCAGCGGATCGCGAGCGATTTTTAAAATGATATGAGGAAGAATCAAGTCGCGTCGATTATAAATTTGATTTTATGAAACAATTTGTGCAATATTGTGGTACAGATGTTACGGTTTCGAGACGAGCGTATCTAGCTTTTCGAGAGTTACTTATACGTTGCGGAAGCGTGTGTCCTTTTTCAGAAGCATGCACGATAGCATCAGCATGGATGAGAGTATTTCGAAAGAATTTTCTACAGAAAGATCGCATTCGAGTGTTACCACCAGGGGGGTATCGCTGGGGCGATAAGCAGTTGCGCAATGTCGTCGTATAACTCGTATGGTTCGAGTGTGAGCGCAACTGCGTTATCGCTCATGCTGGATGCACGAGAGAGTATCACCCTCCGACCGCCCCACCGGCTGTTGACGGATACTACGTGGATGCGGGGGTCTATCACGTTCTTTAATTTCACGACTGCTTTTGGCATGGATGTCCGCGATGTTGTCGCGTAAATAGAGATGCTCGAACTAAATTCGGTGATACTGTTATGCCGGTACTGGGTAATTGGATTATTTGGTATTCAGTATAATATTAAAAAGTTATTATTTTCTGGGATCGTTTGCCGATAAGGAGATGGATCTCCAGTTATCGATGAAAACGCAAATTTATATAGAAGTATTTATTATAGGCAACGGTAACTTTCCATTGTCTATCTAAAAGTCAATAAAGGAATGTACAATAATCCGTAGTTTCGAGCATTCGACGAGGAACCAACCGTTCTCTATTGAGTCTAATTTAATTCTGATTTTAGTAAAGCAGTTAGCAACCGCGTTTGCTAAAATCCCTTAGTTGGCAGCTTTAGCTTTAGCCAATCGTAGATCGACTAGCGAGTCGCCTCATGCTGCGTTGGCGTCTACCTCGCATCCTGTCTTATATGACAGCTATCTTTTAGAATTCCATCTCTAGCTATGTCCGCTAAGGAATATTTCTGAGAATACGTGAAGAGGAATATTCCGCGACACAATATCCCTCCCCCCTTGAAAGGAGAAAATTTCAAAAACATTTTTTTTTCAGTTGGTTTCCCGTACCTTACAATTTGAATACAATTTTACGGTTCGATATATAAAATATAATATATGTGTAATAGTACGTAAAATGTTTCATTTTTTGTTTGTTAATGTCGTTCGGGCCGAGCGAGTCGTTCTTGGTTGGGGGGACGATTGCATATCCTGGCCAGCTCAGTTCGCAGTCGTTCCACTGGCTGTTGTCGTCCGAGTGGCTCGAGGTTGATGGTTACCTCGGCGGCTGCCAAGGTTGTTGCCTCGCTCGTTCTCGTTGGTGTTCTGTTTCTTTGGTGCCTGTAACATTTAAACAGAACGTAGCCAACCAAGGCTATCGGTGCTACAGCACCCAAGGAGTAAAAGCTCAGGTTGTGGATGTCCTGCATCCCGTCTCCGGCGGTATTGAGGGTTTCCATGATGTGGTCGGCTCGAGCTCCGAGCTTCCGAAGCTCTTCGGGGTCTCGCAGCACGCTCTGTAGTAGGATGGTCCTCTCGGTCTGCGTTGGGCGCGCCTGAGCATCCATCTCCGTTAATGTCAAATTAAACGACGGAAGGTAGTTTTCCCGTATGATCTGCGACGTTCGCCCGATGGTTTTGATGCTGAAATCTCGGGCGGTTACTATACCAGGTGTATGCATAAGTTTTTTCCGGTTTAACTAAGAGATGGCGCCAGCGAAAAGTACGCAGCGTATTAATTTGACACATACGTCATTTTGTTCGTCTGACATTAACCTACAAACACACACAAGTTGAGTCCGCCAAAAACTAGCGTCTTTGTTTTATCGTTCAGTGATCATGTCGAGTTTTGTGCCTGAAAAAGAACATTTGCGGCACGCATTGCTTTTCTTATTTAATCAAAAGAAAAAGGCTGCTGAAAGTCAACGTTTGCTGGCAGAAATATATGGTGAACACGCTCCATCGATTAGAACATGTGAGACATGGTTTCGACAATTAAAAGTGGTGATTTCAATGTGAAAGACAGTGAGCGCTCTGGTAGACCACAAGAATGCGAAGACGAGCCATTGCAGGAGTTATTCTATGATGACCCAACTCAAACTCAACGGCAATTAGCAGAAGCATTACATGTGTCACAAGAAACAATCAGCAGACGTTTACGAGTAATAGGGAAGATCAATAAACTCGGTAAATGGGTCCCACACGATTTGAATGAACGTCAAATAGAAAGAAAAACCAAGGCCAAATCGCTTCGGCAAGAGGACCATGCTCTGTGTCTGGTGGGACCAGAGCGGTATTGTGTATTATGAACTCTTGAAGCCCGGCGAAACCGTTGATTCACAACGCTATCGCCAACAAATTATTAATTTAAACCACGCATTAATCGAAAGACGACCGGAATGGGCCAGAAGACATGGCAAAGTGATTTTGTTACACGACAATGCGCCGTCTCACACAGCAAAAGCAGTGAAAGACACCTTGAAATCGCTTGGATGGGACATCCTTCCGCACCCGCCGTATTCGCCAGACCTGGCGCCATCTGACTATCACCTCTTCGCATCAATGGGACACGCGCTCCCAGAGCAGCACTTCAGCAATTCCGAGGAAGTTGGAAAACGGCTCGACGAATGGTTTGCCGCAAAAGACAAGCAGTTTTTCTGGCATGGTATTCATAAGTTACCTGAAAGATGGGCGAAATGTGTAGAAGCCGATGGCCAATATTTTGAATAAAACAAAAATTAATTTCCCTTGAAAATTACGTGTTTTTTTTTACCAAAAAACCGGAAATAACTTATGCATACACCTGGTACATACGCCTACCAAAGCCAGTATTCCCGAATTATTTAGTATTTCGTGCTGAGTGGGATTTTTCCCACAATTTATTCCCACGGGAACCGGGGTTGGCGTGACGTATAACCATCATCCTTGCTGTTGCATTGGAACGATTAGGGGATGGGTGATTTTGATAACCCTTTTTGCGCAATTTTTCCCGTTACCAGTGTCCATTTTTGCATATATTAGGACTTCGCACAGTGCGTCGTTTGTGACTGGAATAGTAGGGTGTGTTGGTGGGCAAATGTATGATTTGCCCAGTACCTTGCAATTTTTTACGTCATCGGATGTCATCCTTAGGTACTTGCGATTCTCTATATCTATTACCAAGTGGGTCTCGGTCGCGTCTATGTAGAAGTGCCTGCCGTTGTCAGCTCGCTTGGGTATAGGATATACTTTTTGCATACTATATCGTTGCTGCCCGATTTGCGGTATATCCAGCACGAGTACTACTGCGTTGCCTTCGCTGTAGGCCCTGGTATCTGCCAGTCGCATTAGTGTTGACACTTGGTCGTGTGCTATTGCGACCGGGAAGCTACTGGCCGACGGTAGGCGTGGTAGTGTTTCAACGAGGTGCCTAGCGAGTGTGCGTGGCGGCAGGGACATTGCTCGGGCCTTACCGCTAGCTATATCGTCCACCAGCCATACAGATGTAGCCGCATAATGATTTGAAACTAAATGGTATGACATGCACATGCAATTATATAAATTGTGTGCCCTGAAATATGAGTGAAAACCTGAAGCAGCCTGCAAAGCACGCAACGAGGTGAGACTTTTGAGGATGCACAAATTGAGATTTCTCCACCTTACTGAGATTAAATTTGTATAAATTATCAAGGTGCACACTTACCGAGTTATTTGAGTCCTTTTGAGCATATTTGAGTTGAGTAGGTCCGAAGAAAAGCGGTGAAAAGTTCCGAGCTGAGAGCAGTTGAAGTCGCTGTCTTGGCGGCTTTCACAGAGTAACGAAAATTGTCAAAATGGCTGAGCTGTATGAAAGCGTCGTTGCGCGATGCCGCCATCAAACGAGCGATAGATGATAGTCTCTCGCTTTAGTAGCGTGTCTGCGAAGCCTTGGCTGTACGCAGGGCAGCCGAGCGCAGCACAACACCAGAAGCAGCGAGCTGCCGCACGGCGATCATCGTGGCCGTGCGTCAGCTGATTTCTCAACACATACATATTACGACTGTTCAAACCCTTCATCTTGCATAGTTGCATAAAGAATTTACTCACTCGTACAGATTAACACGCGGTGGAAACATCCCTGGACCTCGATGATCTGCGACCCCACAGGTTGCGGTAAAACGTACTGTGCGCAAAAGTTTGTCAAGTTTATTTCGTATTTGAATAGTGAGCCAATCGAGAGAATTATATTACGAGTCTCGTTCTCGAGATTACAAATGTAGTACCGTCTACTTCCACGCGATAGAGCCACGTATTCAGAGCTTATATAAAAAAAGAAACGAGCGAAGCCCCTCAGCCTGGCGCTCCGTTCGTTTCCCATCCTACGTTATAACGTTTTTCGTGCGCGGCGGTTGCGCACGTGTTTAGAGTTTCGTGTTTATTCCAAAGGTTTGAAAAGATTAATAAGCACAAGAAAAGGAAGAGTAAAAGTAAGAAGAACGAAGGAAGAATCCTGATAAGTTGAAGAAATTAATCGAATCTATAGACTCTGCGACAGAGTCGAATCGCTCAGAGAATGACGAGGACGCTCCACAGAACACGGTCGTTCTCGCTCGCGACAATTCCAACGAAAATGATCAGGAATCAGTCGAGAAAGGTACAAAAAAGTCGTATACTCGACATACGCAGACACGCAGACTTGGCGGCATAGCCGTTTGAAGATAACCTCTAAGAGAGTTATCTTGAGTCGAACATATAATGGATCGAGCGTGAAATTTTTTTACTATGGCCAAGACTCGGCGGTGTAATCCGTACGAAAGTAGTTTCGATGAGCACAATCTTGAGTCAAAAATATAAATTGCAAGATCGCTGAAACTTAATTCTTGGCGGTTATAACGGCCCTAGACTCGGTGGTCTTGTCCGTACGAAGGTAGTCTCTAAGAGCACAACCTTGAGTCATAGATTGCATAACCTCAAAAAATCTTTTTATAGGACTCGGCGACCTCGTCCATTCGAGGATAGCCGCATGTGCTATCTTGAGTCAAAAAATGTGTATCGACATGATTTCAGGTAACAATAAAAATTATGAAAGTGTATCAGCAGCGGAGACACCAGCGGCGGAGGGTCAGACGTCAGTGACGTCAGAAGGGACTGTTAATCAGACGGTGCAGACCTTCGATGAGGAGACAATGCGGATTCTGGGCATTGACACAAAACCCGAGGCTCCAGCGTTGCAATTAAATGCAACCTTGGCAACGAACTGGGAAAAATGGATCGCCGAGGGGCTTAAGAAAGACGATCAAGCCGACTTGTTGGTGAAATACGCTTGCTCTGGCAACTGTAATTTAGAAGCACCCAAATTGAATGTGGAGGTTGTGGCTTCTCTCTACGACACGGCCATCAAGCGTGACAAATATTTGAGGAACGCCCAAAGTATTCGCGGTTCGGCCATGGCAGCATTGGGTATCGGTACCACTATGCTGCTGACCCCAAACGACGGAGGCGTCGACGAGTACAAACTTTTGGAATGCTTCGCCGACGCTGAACAGCTGTTGGGATGTGCACATCGGCTTGACACAATGACTCGCAAATCTTTTATTGTCCCAGCACTTGACAAAAAAGTTAAAGGGACCTTGGACGAGACGAAACTAGGCGTCTTCTTATTCGGAGACAACTTGGGAGAAAAAATTATGTCAGCGAAATCAATCGAGAAGGTGGGCCTCGATCTCAAGTCGCAGCCGACGACTCAGAAGTCGCAGCGCGGAACTAGTTCGGGAAAATGGAAGGGCCCGTCTGCCAAAGCCAACAAGGGAGGATTCCAGGCGGGCTTCAATCAGGGAGGAACGCGCAAACTCGTTCCACACGTTCGGCTGTGTAATTTTATATTTTGTTTTGTAGCTGAGCGAGAAAAGGTGAAAATAAAAACTACTTTCTCTGTCTACATGTTTCGTCTAGTTATTTTGCACCTGTCGTGAGTGAATACTCATTCTCACTCAATATATTACAGATAAGAATTTCATCAGGCAAAGCAATCAGCAACAGTATGAAACCTTTTATTTTGCAATAAGAACATAAATAATTTATTCTAGATAGCCGTATGTGAGCGAAACGTATTTACCGTGACATCTTCGTTTGACGCTCGATGATATACTTTTCTTTTTTCCTGCATGCGTGACAACACGATGAAACGACATACGACGTGTAGCAAGGTATTTGAACTCGTTAGGTTCCACCTTGTCGTCACATGTATAGGAGCGTATTGTGTTGTAATTAATCAATTGACTGTTTGAGAAGTTCACCGTTATACCTTTTACTTTGCAAACTTCGCTTTCGGTACCGTCGGGAGCGCATATTATGTATGAGTAGAATTTTGGCCCTCCGGAAGCGAAAGATTTGATATAACACCCTGGATCCAATTAGTTTGTAAGGTCTCCTAAAAGCTGACCTGTTGGTAGATCGTATTGAACAGGGTTATTCTTCGTCACGTAAATAACCGAATCGGTGTCGCAGTACAACGCACATCTTTCTAGACGCTCTAGTTAACTGTAAAGTTTCAATCGAGCCTAAGCTGTTGTATACCCTGCGATTACAGAATTCGCTATATCTGACGGGATTACGACGTCGCAATTGACACCTTCAGAATGCTCAGAATCAGTGATGTATTGTTGTTGCGCATCTTCGTTGTCCAAACACTCCGTAGACACCTGTCGTTTTTGGGAATCACGGATATAGAATCAGAACAATAAACAGAAACAAAATCGAGTTGTTTGTGTAATATATCACAAAACATTTTTGCCTCTCTCTCAATGGCCGAAAAACAGTGTAGTTAACTCTTTTCTATCGTTTTTTGTAACACTTTTCTGTAAAATTCCCTCGTGGACGAATAGTGCAGAACCGGTGAACGCGTCAAACATTTGCGCATCTTATATATAGGGCAAATCGGTATTAGATCACCCACATATAACATCTCGTGATGGCATAATTAATATTCACATTCAGTCAGTGTGACCGTTCATGTCTCGTTGGTCTTGCGTACTCTACCAACAATTGTGGATATTTATTCATGTAACCTTGGAACTATAGTATACTTTCAGTCTTTAAATCGTGCGTATATATTGGGTCTGGGAAAAAGTTTGCAGTGTTTTTCTAGTAAAATTCAACTGGTTTTCTTATAGTGTGAAAATGAATTTATTTAAATCAAATATACTCCATTATTATCGACAATGTCTTTTCCAGACCCAATACACAAACCTTGCGTATTAGTGTGTGCGTATGTGTGTGTTTCTCTTACATGGTGTGAACTTCGAGAGTGTCTGCCGACGGATAAGCATACGACTTTTGTCAACATAGCCAACTGTCTGTTCTCTATTTATATAACTATCTATTCTCACTCACTGACTCTTGTGTTCGTGCACTCTCATATGGTATAATACAAAAATAGAATTATTTCTAACTGCATATATGATCACACTTGAGGCGACTTCGAAAATACGAGAGGTGAAGTCTCCGATCTTAAAAATAAGAACCGTTTACTGCTTGGCCAAATTAATGAGTTTTCAAATCGCGTATTGATGGACGAGTCAATTCATTCTTCTGCTCAGCATACTTTGAACGGGTTGCCTATTGCCATAAATGACTTACCCCGGATTATGGCACAGAAGGTTTTTGAATGACTTGGGAATCCTGAGTTACTGACGTACTTGAAATACGAATTCTACCTAGGAAAGTACGAGAGCATCCTCAATGAAACGCCACGACTCCTTCCACCAAATCCCTCATGGTAATCTTAAAATCTCCGTTAGTTCGTGACCATATCATCACTAAGCAACGTCAAAGAAAAGGACTGCTTGTTAATTAACTTTTTACCTTGAGTGTACCCAACTCTCTCTCTCTCTCTCTACGAAACTTGTATCTCAATAGATATTGATTGTTAAGCTCATTGTTTATGCGAAGTAATGTTAACAGCTGTAGATGTCAATTCACCGGTCCACACTTTTCGCGTTCCTAAACCGAGTTCACCGTGGCTCACAGATTGTCTTAAACACAGAATCAGGCGATGAAATGCAATATATAAACAAGCAAAACGCGCAGGCAGTCCATTGGGGCTTGCAATTTATCGGCAATACGGACACCGCTAGATTTTGGTCAGAACTCTCGTACCTTGGCCTTGTCAAGTCCACTCAGTTTTCTCTTAATTTCTTTTCTTTGTACGAATTAAATTCTTTTTACGCAAGCATCTCTAGCACCTCTCTAGCTTATAGTTACCAATAATTCATAAGTAATATCATAGATCTACCTAATGATCGACTGCCTTTTGAGTTTAGGCCAGTGAGCCTTGAATTCATAACATCTCTTATATAACACGCTCAACATCTATCACCTACGCAGCTGGTCCTGGCGACATTTCCCTTATTTCTATACATAAGGCTCTTCTGATAATCGGACTTCTTCTTGTGACTCAATGAGTCCTTATCATTGTCGCACTTTCCTACAGCATAAAAGTATGCGCACGTTCGTCCTCACCTTAAGATATCAGGAGTACAAATTGAAAATGCGGGATTTTTTTCTATTTTTGAACGTTTATTCTGAAAAAATGGTAACAAATGAATTATTCAAAGTATTGTCCATCGCTAGCCACAACTTTTTCCCATCTTTCTGGCAATTTACGGATACCGTCGTGAAAAAATTCGGCCGGCTTGGCTGCTATCCAGTCATCGACCCATTTTTGGGCTTCTTCGTAAGAATGGAAGCGCTGGTCAGCTAGGCCATGTGTCATCGATCGGAAAAGGTGGTAATCGGAAGGAGCAATATCTGGGCTATACGGCGGGTGGGGTAAGACTTCCCATTTCAGCGTTTGTAGGTATGTTTTGACCGGCGCTGCAACATGTGGCCGAGCGTTGTCATGTTGCAAAATTACTTTGTCGTGTCTTTGCTCGTATTGTGGCCGTTTTTCTTTGAGTGCGCGGCTCAAACGCATCAATTGAGTTCGGTATAGTGCTCCTGTGATGGTTTCGTTCGATTTCAATAGCTCATAATACACCACACCCAGCTGGTCCCACCAAATACAGAGCATGAGCTTGGCGCCGTGAATATTTGGTTTGGCCGTCGATGATGATGCATGGCCGGGGTAACCATATGATTTTTTGCGCTTCGGGTTATCGTAATGGATCCACTTTTCATCACCAGTGACAATGCGATGCAAAAAACCCTTCCGTTTTTGCCGTTCGAGCAGCAGTTCGCATGCAAAAAAACGGCGCTCGACGTCTCTCGGCTTCAGCTCATACGGCACCCAATGTCCTTGCTTTTGGATCATTCCGAGGGCTTTTATACGATGGGAAATGGCTTGTTGTGTCACTCCCAATGAATCTGCGAGCTCTTGTTGAGTTTGACACGAGTCTTCATTGAGTATTGCCTCCAATTCAGCATTCTCAAACTTTTTCACTTGGCCCGGCCGCTCTTTGTCCTCAACGTCAAAATCACCACTTCTAAACCGCACAAACCATCTCTCGCACGTTGAAACCGATGGAACATGACTCGGATAAGCCTCGGAGACCAATCGATGTGCTTCAGCAGCACTTTTCTTCAAATGAAAGAAGTAAATTAAAACTTCCCGCAAATGCTGTTTTGTTGGCACGAAACTCGACATATTGAGAGCTCAAAAAAACTATGAATTTGACACTGCGACAAATTGACACATACTGAAAATTAAAGCTATAAGACGTAGCTTTGACATGAACATAGTCACAGTACTGCCTGATGCGTATAGCGTTAGTAACGCCATCTGTTATCAAACCCGCATTTTCAATTTGTACCCCTGATAATTCTACCAAAATCTCCATCCGACACTCGTCCCATTGCTAACTTATGTGAGCTCTGTAAGATTCTTGAAAGAATTGTTCATATACAAATCACAAAATTGATCAACGACAATAACATCTTTAACTCTCGACAGTCTTGTTATAAATGAAGTTTTAGTACTCAATCAGCGCTATCACGCATATGCCATCATGTTAGGCAGAACGTTGATGAACGAGGCCTCACAATTATATTCTTGTTCGACTTTCGTAAGGCCTTCGATACTATTTCACATCAAATCTTGCTTGTCAAACTTCACAATATTGGTTTCTCGAAGTACGTGCTACAGTGGGTTCTCTCGTACCTTACGGGACGAAGGCATGCTGTAATTGCTAGGGATTCTAGCACATCCGATTGTCTGATTAACAAGGAAAGGTACTTTGGTGTCCCCCTCCGATTTTGATGAAACTCACGTATGTTGTAGAGCATCAAAAACTAAAAGACACGTATTTTTTTTTATCGGCGGAAAAACATTTTTAAGGGGTGAAATCGCCCTTCAAAAATAGCATGCCGAGGGGTGATTTTGCAGTTTCACCCAGAAGGCGTCAACCGATTTTAATAAAACAAAAACCAAAATACTCCTCATTGAAGACAATCAAAATTCCACGCTAAGTTGAAGAAAAAAATTCATTTGCAGGGGTGAACAACCCCCTGATTTTTCAAATTTCCACCCTACACAAAAAACTAATCAACCAAATTAAACAGAACATGTACCATTTGGAAGGGCAAGTTAAAATAAAGTTGACGTATTTTTGCACATTCACAGGAAAATGAGTTTACGGGGGTAAACTACCCCTTATCCATTAGTACGTATATTTGTGCGTACATTCTTGTTTCTCGTTATTTACATGTTAAAGAGCTGCGTGCGTTCACTCTTTGTGCTGATTTTGTGCTTATCAATAATTTATCGTCATACGTCATCGACCTTTCGATTAGATAGTATTTCGATTCGGCGCAAATTTCGGAATAAGTCGATGATGCAACAGTCGTTCCATCTATAGAACTTTGTCAGTTATTCCAACGAAATGAATATGATCTTATTTTTTTGAGTAATCTAATCATACGCCAATATGATAAAAATACTTTCGACGCAGTAAGCGGTGTTTTCTACATAGGCGGCTATCTGGGACTGCGTATTATCTGCTGATATCGCATGTGGTTCAACAACAAGTCTTTCAAATATAAAAGCCGCGATACATACAGCGATCTTCAGTTGCTCATTTGAACGGAGTGCCAGTGCGTCAGTTATAATTTCTGACAAAAAAAATCAATAGACCATGAAAGTGAATCCAATCAACGTCATTAAACTTCTTTTGGCTACATTTCAAGCCATGAATATTCCCGAAACTCCGATTAACAATGCAGAAATCGAGGTAAAGCAGAATTTCGAAAAAGTTCTGGTCGACTGCATGGACGATTATAACGGAGTTGAAATTATCGAGGAACAATCGCTAGATTTTCAAGAGCCATTCAAGCAATATGATGTTAACCCTGTCGAGGACACTCTTTGGAAACATGATGAAGGTCCAGTGGATTCTGATACTTGTTCTAAAGACGAAGAAGACATAAGCTACGATTACAAACGCAAAGCAATCGAATACTGGAGATCCGGTAAGAAGAAAAATTACAGTGTCGATACCGTGAGTCAGAAATTCAAAAAAGTCAAATCTGTACGACAATTAAAACGCTGGGCAAATCAAATGAACAAAGGTGGGACCTACAAGGAGAAATTAGCTCAAATCTCTGAATATACTTTGAAAAACATACAAGCCGCAATAGATGCTGGTTTCATTGTTCATGATATCGACCTTCAAAAGTGGGCTCTACAAGCACAAAAAGGGATAGGTCACGAAGACAATCGTTTTAAAGCTTCTCATAATTGGCTTCGGAAGTTCAAGAAATCACATCGTATTGTGTCCAGGAAAATTAATAAATTCGTAACACGAAAGACTATTGAAGACGAACCAGTTTTAAGGATGAATGCAGAAAACTTCGTAAATGAAATTAAACCGTATATTCAAACATATGGACCGGAAAACATATATAATTCAGATCAGAGCGGTTTTCAACTGGAAATCCACTCTGGCAGGACTCTGACGACTGAAGGAACTGAACAAGTGCAATGTGTAGTACAATCCGTATCATCTACAACTCACAGCTACACTATCCAGCCAACAATAAATGCAGATGGAAAATTATTGTCACCCCTTTTTATCGTTCTAAAAGTGGGAAAGGGTGAGTTCGGCCCAATCGTGAAAAAAAATTTATTCAGGCCAGAAAACGTATTTTTAACAGCAACGAAATCCGGAAAAATGACTTCAGGTATGGACAAAAATGATTGCCAGAAAATATTGAACATATGATGAATTATACTATATCGATAACCAATATCATCCTATGTATAGAGCACTTCAAAATTTGGTTGGAAAAAGTATTCTTCCAAAACACCGGCCATGACAGCGTATTGTTGATAGACTCGTGGAGTGGACACTGCCCAGAAGTTGTTCTTGATGCAACACCTCGGGGCAAAAAAATAATCACAAAGATAATACCTAAAGGCACCACAGGGAAAATCCAACCACTCGAGGTTTTTGGTTTCCGAATATGGAAAAATTTTGTACGACATTTTTCCGACAGTGTATTATTACTTAATTCTGATATTAATTTGCACTTGAGAAACAACATAATGAAACTGCAATCTCTCGCACACAATCAACTTTCATCACCCAGATATATAAATCTTTTCAAATATGCATGGTTCAAAAGTAATTATATAACCGATAAGCCAAACGAATTCGACAATCCAGTGAGTTTTGGTTTCGGTCAATCGTCTCAAGCACACTGTGAAGTACTAGGTTGTAATAATGTGGCCATCATCAGAATCTCATGGTGCAAGAAGTCTTTATGCTTGCAACATTTTTTTGAAGAGTATCATTTCTGCACGACTTACGAACCATGATTGCTGCAAATTATGACGTGCACATTGCACGTTGATGAATTGTAAAAGGAATGATACATTATAATATATACTGTGGTGTATGTAGATGCGCAAGGCAGTAAGAGTTAATGTGAGAGAATGGAGAGTGGGAAGAGCGTTAACATGGGACGTGAAAAGGACGACAGTCGAATAAATGCGCATGCCGAAACCGGGTATTTGTTATTTCTCGCCTATGTCCTCAGCTGATTGCCGCTGTTTCGAAATACAGCCATACATATATGCCATACAACCACTCAACCCCAGCAACATTCCCCAGTATTCTGTATTTGAACAAGATATTTTTTTCAGTAAATAACGCGAAACTCGTGAACGGACAATTCTACATGTAAGTACCAGCCGGTCACCCTCTTAATAATAAATAAAGCATCATGCGAAGTTCCCCCCCTTGACTTCGGCTAACAGGAATGTTTTGAATCAATTCGGACATTTAAATAACGAGAAACAAAAATGTATGCAAAAATATACGTACTAATGGATAAGGGGTAGTTTACCCCCGTCATTTTCCTGTGAATGTGCAAAAATACGTCAACTTTATTTTAACTTGTCCTTCCAAATGGTACATGTTCTGTTTAATTTGGTTGATTAGTTTTTTGTGTAGGGTGGAAATTTGAAAAATCAGGGGGTTGTTCACCCCTGCAAATGAATTTTTTTCTTCAACTTAGCGTGGAATTTTGATTGTCTTCAATGAGGAGTATTTTGGTTTTTGATTTATTAAAATCGGTTGACGCCTTCTGGGTGAAACTGCAAAATCACCCCTCGACATGCTATTTTTGAAGGGCGATTTCACCCCTTAAAATCGTTTTTCCGCCGATAAAAAAAAATACGTGTCTTTTAGTTTTCGATGCTCTACAACATACGTGAGTTGCATTAAAATCGGAGGGGGACACCAAAGTACCTTTCCTTGTAAGAGTAATAACGAACGGTTGGTTCCTCGTCGAAACACTGGAGAATATTGAAACGTTATAATTGATACTTTATATTATGCTTCGTGTGTCGTAATATTAAACGGGGAGTGATCCGTTAGTACAATAAAATCTACGTTAATTGTTATCTGTCTATAAACTCACGTATCTTAATTTCATTCAAGTAAGTTCCAACTCTTTATCAGCAAACGGTCCCAAAAAGAACTCTTTCGAAATTATCCCGACAACCGTAAAATTTCGTTTACGCGTTACCGGCATAACATTCAGGTGGTAGCGGTGGGATACGTTGAAGTGATTGTGACATGCAATTTTTACGAATGCAAGTGACGTTGGACAACGTAAAATCTTACGAGTAGTGACACTGAATCACCTTTTTGTATTTAACGTGCCGTTCCCGCCTATCGGCCTACGACACGGCCCCCATGGGCGTGGGGCCGAGATACGCTCGGCCAACGCGCCACCCCGACTTCCGTCGGGGGCGACTACCAATCCCCACTCAGAGGTCTAGTCCGAGCAGGCCCCTTGGTGCGGGGGGGAGCACTATCCAAACTCCCTACGGCCTGAGCAGGGCCGCTCCCGAGTTGATATCTCGCAACTCACACGCCGGCTGCCACAATTGTGACACCCTAGTCCAGCATGCGGACTTTTAAACCACTACCCCCGCGAATCCAACTCCAAATGGCCGGGGCGGTGGCGGCCTGAAGCGCCACCGGGGCTCCCCGACTCCCGCGGTACCAGTTATCGTCACTGGTGAGACGTTCGTGGGTCAATTTGGCCCACTTCCAGTTTAGGTCCTAAACCAACCTTGGTACTGGTGAACCAGCTCGGGTGCGCGGGTGCGCCATACCCGAAAGGGCCAGGTCCAACGGACCTCGGTATCCTTCCCTGCGCAGACTCGACTACTCACACGTCAGCAGCGAGTACCTGGGCCCTCATTTCGAAGGCCCAGCCCGCGAAGCTCCGGAAGGCCTCGTATGCCTCGGGGGAGTCGACGACCCCTTGGACTGCCCAAGCCCCTCCCTCGCGCCGGCGAACGCCCATCGCATCCAAATCCCTACGACCGGCGTAGAGCCGGCACTCGGTCAGGACATGGAGGGAGGTCTCCTCCCCCGCCCCGCATGCACACTCCGGGGTCTCCGAAATTGTCCTCCTAAAGAGGAACTCTTTCAGAGACCCATGCCCCGTCAGAAGGAACCCCGCGTGGAGGCCGAAGCCCACCGACCGCAGAAGCTCCGCAGGTATAGCCGGGTCCGGGACGAACTGACGGGTTGCCCCACCAGTCGAACCCCTCGCCCAGCGCTGACCCCACTCGTGCCACACGTGATCCCGAACTAGCCGGGACCTCGCAGCAGCATCCACCACGCCATCCACCAGGGGAATCTCCCACGGGATAGGCAGGCCCTTCCTGATGAAGTAGCCCGCCTCAGCCTTCTTGGCCTCGAGATCCCACGGGAGCTCCCCCAACAGCACCGTCATCGCCTCCGTAGAGACGGTGCGACACACCGACAACGCAGCAAGGAGGACCAAGCGCTGCGCCCTGTTAAGCAGGACGCAGGATGTCGATCTCGCCCGCACGAAGCCACCCCAGACCGAGGCACCATACATCGCGCACGGGAGGAAGAGGCCGCGATACAGGGTCTTGATAGCCATTCGGCGCAGACCCCAATCCCTCCTCATGACGCGTCGCAGCTCGCAGACTAGGGAGCCGGTACGTTCCCTCAGGTCGTGAAGATGAGGGTCGAAGTTCAACCGCTCACCCACACGAATCCCAAGGTACTTGACCGATTCCCGGTACGGCACGGCACCCGGATCCAGGAGTACCCTGGGGTGCCTGTTGCCCGCGAGCCTGCCGCGAAGCAACATGCAGACAGTCTTGTCCCTAGAGACGTCGACCGCCACCCCAGCACCCCACTCACACACAATCCGGAGGGAATCAGATGCCTGGGTCTCGAGACTCAGGCGTGAATCCCCCCGCGCAAGCAAGAGAGTGTCGTCGGCATAGGCGACGACCTCGCGACCATCATTACAGAGGCGCCTAAGAAGACCGTCCAGGGCCAAGTTCCAGAACATCGGTCCGGACATCGACCCCTGTGGACAGCCTCTCTGCACCTCTACCTCAACACGGCCAAAGCGGGAAGCCATGAACGCTATCCGGCCGCTGAAGAAGCTCCGCCAGACCCCCATCTCTGGGCATCGGGCGGTCCTCAGGATCCCGAGGATCGTAGCCCAGCTCAGATGGTCGAAGGCCCCCTTGAAATCCACAAATGTGCCAAGCACATACTTGTGGGGGGACTCCTCGACGATCCTTATCGCCAAGCGCCACGCATCCTCGGTGCCTCTCCCGGCCCTAAAACCAAACTGCCGGTCAGAGAGGTCGTGAACCCTTCTACCTTCCATTCGGCGCACGAGCACCTTTTCCAGCAGCTTGCCCAGGATCGGGAGGAGGCTGATCGGTCGGTACGACTCGGCCTCGTCCAGCGGCCTCCCGGGGCCCTTCACGATAGCCACAACGCGGGCACTCTTCCACCGGGGCGGAAACACCCCGGCTTCCAAGCAGCCGTTGTACAAGGCTACCAGCACCGAAAGACCCGCGGCGGAAGACACGAGCGCCCGAACCATGCCGGTTGTTATACCGTCAGGCCCAGGGGCAGCCCGCGCCCTCATTCGCTTCAGGGCGACTAGGACCTCGATCCCAGTAACCGGGACGAGGGGGTCGGGCGGCTCATCGGGCTCCTCAACCCGCAGCTCCCCGTCAGGGGCCCGCGGGAAGAAGTGCTCCAACAGCGCCCTGGCACTAGCATCCCAAGAGGTAGCAAGCACCCCCCCCACACGAATCCCACCGATATCGGCAGGACCGCGACGCCCCCGGCAAATCCGGTAAACGTCGCCCCAGGGGTCGGCATTGCCCACCCTGCCCACGAATTCTCGCCAGTTCTCCTCCTTCTTTTCGAAGAGGAGCCGCTTCAACACCCGGTCCGCCCTGCGATAGACGGACCGCAGCTCACGGAGCTCCTCCTCCGGGGTCTCGCGACTCCGACCCCGCTGCCAGGCCACCCGGGCTCTCCTAGCCAGGGTCCTTGCCCGGGTAAGCTCCCGGCACCACCACCGGGATCTCCGGCGCTTCGGCACGGAGGCCGCCCCCAGCCAAGCATCGTTCACGCCATGAAACATGGACGTGACGCGCTTAGCCAGGGCAACAGGCTCAGCATCGGCCAACCCCCCATCACGCGACAGATCATCCGCCGCCACCGCAAGGGCACCCTTGTACGCCGCCCAGTCCACGTCGTCGGTACTCCACCGGTGGACAGGCAGCTGGTCGCCGGCAAGACCGTCCCTCCGGGAGAGGGTCAACACGATAGCGTTGTGGTCAGACTGCACCAGCTCGGGCCGAACGCGCCAGTCCGAGCGGTACAGCCGTCCCACGCCTCTCCCCAGAGTCACGTCAATGTCCGACCGACCCCTAGGACCGTCGAACGTGAACTCTTGACTTGGCTCATTCAAGACCTCCAAATCGCAAGCGACAATAAAGGCCTCGAACTCGCCACCCCGGACAGCGTTTTGGGCACCCCTAATCCGGTTCTTAGAGTGCCACAGGTGGGACACGGCGTTTGCGTCCAAACCTGCCAACACCGGGGCCCCCGGCAGCTGGGTGAACACCCACTCCAGATACTGGAGGTAGCTGCCGAGGGGCTCCCCGTGTCGACAGTAGACGGAGGAGAGGTAAACCTCGCCAAAAACACCGCGTACCCACACAGTGGCACCCCAATCCCCAGCAGCGACAGACACCACCGTCGCATCTAAATGAGTGCCGGCTAACACGACGGCCGATTTTCCCTCGCCGCCCTGGAAGATCCGCATCCACGCCGGGAGGCCCGCCACGAACCCCCCAGCACGCAGATACGGCTCCTGCAACAGAGCAGCGTCAAATCGGCCCTCAACCAGAACCTGCCCGACCTCGGCCATCACAGCCCTCGACCTCTGGCAGTTGACCTGGAGGATGCGGAGATCCTGGACCCCCGCACCCCCCCGGCCGTCATTCCCGGGCGCCGGACCCGCCAAATTAGCCATTGGGAACAGGAACCGGCACCCGCTCACTCACACGCTCTCTCGCCAGGGCAGCGCGTAACAACGGGCATACCCCACTAAGAGCCCCGTGGCCGGACGCAAGGCCAGCCCCCCTGCAGTTCGTCCAGCACGGAGGCCCCTCTTTGCCGGGACAGTCGACGGCCGAGTGGCCCTCGCCCGCGCACCAGCCACAAACCCGGGCCCGCCTTGCGCAGAACCCGGCAGTGTGACCGAAGCCCAGGCACCGGTAACACGGATCAGCCTCGACGTAGTCCCTGAAGGTGCGCGAGTGCCACCCCAGGAACAATCGTCCCGACCGCCCCAGCTTGGCCGAGACCTCCGGGGACACCTCGAGGACCCAGTGCGAGTCCGAGGCCGCCCCGTTTCGGCCCGGAATCTTCCGCGAGAGCCTAACGCTCCCACGGAACGCCTCCTCGTCCATCTCAGACACGTTCTGTCTCCTAATGCAAGCCACGAGCTCATCCGCCGACATATCTCGAGGAACCCCGAAGACAATAACCTTCCGGCGGGGGGCCTCCGGTTCTGACACGCTGAGCCCGCCTTCGCGGAGCTCCTGGCTGGATCTGAAGAAGTTCAGACCCTCGCCAGTGCTCGTCTCGACCAGGACCCCGCCCCGGACCGCCCGCACACCGCGCACACACACAGAGGACGCGGCGGGGTTCACCAGCGCCATCAGACGCTGCTTTACCGCCGCCGCATCCATTTCGCCCTCGGATGGCCTCACCAGTACCACGTGCTGGGGGGCACGTGGTTTCCTTTTCCTCGGCGTCGGCGTAGGCGTCGGCGTCGGCGCCGGCCACTGCCGAGCATCAACAGTCGCGACACCCGACGGCGCGCCCACGACCCGCGCGTACGTGGGCACAACACCCCCCGAGCCCGACGCACCAGGCACCGGTTGCACCGGCGCCCCACGAACTACGTCGGGCAATTTCCGCCCGATATCGCGAACGAGCGATTTATGCGCCGCCCTTAGGCCGACGCACTCCCCGGTCAGGCCCTCCACCCGACCAACTGCCGCCCCGAGGAGCGACAGGAGGCCGGACATGGCCCCATCCAGCCTAGAGGCGGCTCCCCTGTTTATCTTATTCCCCGGATCCGCCATGAAGGCGCGGGCCTCGACCACGAGGGCCTCAGCCCGCCCCATGACCTTCCGAGGCGCCAACACCTCCAGCTTCGGGGCCCCGCCAGGCACAAGGGCCGGCACCGCGACCGATATCCCCCCCGAAACGGCGCCCACACCTGAACTACCCGGGGCACCCTGCTCACTCGGCAGGCGCACCGGGCCATCCATCTTCCCCCTCGGAGGGGGGAGAAGGACAGGAAGCGGATCCGGATCCGCCTGCCTGCTTCGCCCCTTCCCCTTGCCCTTCCCCTTCCGCGACACCTACCACGCGCCTTGGCCGTCATCGGCCTCGGCATCCCGCATCCCGCCCTCACCAAAATTCTCCTCGGGCGCGGTCGTCCTCGGAGTGTCCGGGACGTCCGTGGACACGGCTGAGGAGGCAGCGGCTAGCTTCCTCCCCATCGCCTTCCTCCGCTTCTTTTCCGCGCCCTTCTTTGAAGACCTCGGTCCGGGCCGGAACAAGGCAGGCGAGCCGGAATCCGACTCGTCGCCCGTCTCGGCCCCCGAAGTCGCGACCTTCCTCTTGGAGGCAGCGGTACGGCTCGGCACCACCGCAACCTCCATAGCCTCGCCGCCATCAGGGTCGCAAAGGCCACCCTTGCGTGCCCGACCCCCACCACCGTCCGAACTCCCGTCTGGGAGCGCAGACCGCGATGGGTCGGCGACCTCGCCACTCACCCCTCCTTTCTCTTTTTGGGCCGTGGGAAGCCCGGTGTCCTTTCGCACCTTTCCAACTTTACTTGAGCAGGACATTTTCATGTAAAGTGGGCTTTTTTACGAGGATCCCACCTCGACACCTAACCACGTCAAAACAAAAACCCCTGCACATTGGCCACCAGCCGCGCCGGCACGTCGTCACCAAACTAGGCTCAGACCCACCGGACACGAGTAGTGGCCTCCGCGCACCCCACCCTCCCGCGAACACGGCTATCCCCAACGGCCTCCATCGGGCCAGACCCCCCCGGAATCTCCCGCAGCTTGCTGCGGTGTGGCCTCGGCGGAGACAACACTCGGCCCCCCCACAGGCCCACATCCTGGAGCCACCAGGTCCTGCAGGGGCAACACAAGCTTTTTACACGTGCTGCTACGAGGCAGCCCACCCGGCGGCTAACCCTGAGTCGGGCCCCGGTACTATCACGCGGCCCCCGGGCGTGCGATACCCCCAACCGAAGGGCCTCCCAGGTTTTCCGCTGTACCCTCACCGCATTCGCCAGAGGAGCCCGAGGGGGCCGACATCGACGGCGCCGAAGGAGCCACCACGCCCACGGGTTGTGCTGCTCTTAGCCGCGACCCTCACCGTTGGCCCGTCCGGCATGGTTGTACCCACCGGCCTGGCCCGACGGATCATTGGATCACTGGGGCCCCCCTACCACGGCAAGGTGGCAACACATCAGGGGGGTACGAGTAGTGACAATAAAGTGGCGACTACCGACCGTGCGGATGACACCAGTGTAGTGCGTGTGAAATACCAAATTATCTTCTGGGTGGCACAGCTCAAGCCGAGCTGGAAGCCCTATATGGAAAACGACAATCACTAACTGCATTGCAGTCATTTAATTCTCTCCAACCGGGACAAGTTTAAGGTATCGCAGAATACGCTGCAAGAGCAGAGTATGTAGCTGTCGATATATAGTATAATAATTGAAAAGCTCACGAAGATGCCGCTTCGGAGGCAGCGGTCAGAACAATTGAGAGGATCACACGAAAAAGTGCTCGAGCCAATTTCGAAAATAGATATTATGGGCAAGTCCGAATTGTGGTACGATCACGGAATTACACCACGCTCCAGGAGTCGCTGACGGGAGCGATTAAAATAACCAACATGCTACAAACCAAGGTAGGTGCTAATAGCGGACAGGCTCACGGCAGGAGGTCCCAGGGCGCGCCAATACAGCAAGGGAAAAAATTGTTTCATCTGCGGAAAGGCTGGACACGTAGCTCAAGACTGTACCCGGCGGTCGGACGAGTGAGCCTGCCAATGCCCAGTGAAAACAAGAGGATGCACAAGGTGCGTATCGTCTGCAGTTTTTTTAAGAAAAAAGGACTCATGTGGAAGTACTGCCGAAAGATATCGTCACAGAACAACAGCGGACAGACACAGTCCGTTCAGCAGCCTCGACGGGCGAATGGCGCGGGGACAACCAACGTAAAAGATTTGTTTCAGCGCGACCGTAGAGCCGAGAATGCTGGGTGTGATAAGATTAAACATACTTTCCACCGAGCAGAGGCCTTGTTCAAGGAAAAGGGAAAAATAGCAGCCATAGCAACGCAGCGAATACTCCAGGTAACCCTGCCAGCGCCGAGCGCCACTGCCAGTGATATCGTCGCACCGTTGGCGGTGACAGAGGTACTCGCCCTTGAGGCGGACAATACAGCATAGTGAAGGAAAGCTGTCTGAAAATCAGATACGCTGGTGATAGGTAGCGAGATAGATCTACAAGGTGTAGTAGGAGAAAAATTTACTCCCATAGGTAAAGCAATCATCGTCCTAGAAATACATGCATTAAACGTAGAACATTGGTTCTACGATGTTCAGGACAATGGAGAGGGAAGCCGACTGCCTCGCTCGATTACAACACATTTGAATAAGGAGGAACAGTCGGTACTGGAGGGAATAATCAGGAAAAAACGAGGAAATATGAGGATGTATTCCACCTACCAGTGGACAAGGATCCTTGCACCCACGTAATGGAATACCAAATCCCCCTCAAAGATGGGGTTTTGCCAGTAAATGTGCATCTTTGCCGGTTGCCAGAGGTCCACAAGAGGGAAGTGGATAGGTAAACTAAAGAAACGCTGGCTGACAGGATAATACAGCCCAGCCGAAGCCAATGGAACGTACCGCTACTGGTCGTGAATAAGACACCGGATGCTAAGGGAGTGCAAAAATTGCGAATCGTGTTGACTTCAAAAAACTCAACAAATAACAATAGGTGACTCGTACCCACTGCCTAATATCATGGAGATATTAGAGCAGCTGGGAAAAGTACAATACTATTCGACGCTGAACCTCGCCTCGAGTTTTTATCAAATCCTGATGGCGGAGGAAGACAAGGAGAAAACAGCATTTTCAACTCCTCAGACACCTTTGAATATAACAGAATGCCTTTCAGGTTTAGAACCGCGCCTCCAACGTTCAACGTTTGAAGATGGTATTTAGAACAGCACCTGTACTGCAATACTCGGACTTCGAAAATCAATTTGTGGTTACAACGGATGCCTCACACAAGGCAATTTCGTGCTATTCTTTCTCAAGGTTAAGTCGGCGAAAATTTATCTATATGCCACGCGAGCCGCACACTGTCAAAAGCCGAAGTCAATTATACAACAACGGAAAAGGAGCTGCTTACGATAGCTTAGGCCCCATCGCAATTCCGACAATATATTTATAGAACCCGATTAAGGGGTTATACCCAGTTATGAGGCGAAAAAAAGACGGTTTTTCAAGGATTTATCCTGAAGAGACTTTTGAATTTATTAATTTGAAAATTTTTGTGGTTATAAAAGCATCCTTCAAGAACGTAAACAAAATTTTTATTTATAAAAATGTTGATTATAGAGGGCGCTGCAGGCGATTTCCGGAACCTCCTCTAAAAAAAGACGATTTACGGTGTACATCGTAACTCAAGATTGGATTATCTGATATCCAAAAAACCAAACAAATTTCGGTCATATATTAGATTATCTAGTAATTAATCGGTCGGCTAATCAAAATATTGAATTTTCACAAAATGGCGGCTTCTCAAAAATATGGTTTCGATTTTTTATGTAAAATTCAGCCTTAAATTGTTTATAAAATGGAAAATAAGTATCGGATTCACAAAAGGAACGATTAGTTACTAGAAAATGTATCTAAGAAGATTGTGTTAAAATTTTAGACCGATCGAACAAGCCGTTTTTGAGATATCATGTACACCGATTTGAAAAATGCTGTTTTGAGAAAAACGCGTTTAAAGTTTCAAAACCGGTTCACACATAGAAAAAAAATTTTTTTTCCAACTTACATGGTGTCGTCTATTCCAGGGCCATATAATAAACTCTCCATTCCTTCAGCAGCCTCCAGCAATTCAATTTGGTGCCGTCTTCGAGCCATCCTTCCCTCTCGTGTCGCTTCGTGCGCTCTGCGCTCGGATAGCGTAACGCGCTCTTTGTCCTCCTTTTGTACATATGCATGTGCATTGGGCCCCAAAGACAGTCCCATTGCATTCAAATGGTACAAAAGTGAAATTGAACCTTCATTAAACATACCGGCGGCGATATTTGCGGCCATTTCAACAATTTTTGAGCCACTCGGAATGATTTTCGGCGTAATTTTCCAGATGATTTGGTTGTAACTCTCAGGTACAAGGAAAACACTACTACACTCTCACACAATGTATAAGAATACGATACACAGGTATATAGGAGGAGCAACGGTCCAGGTAAACAGCTGCCACTTGAGCCTCTGCCCCACCTACTTTCAAACGCGCCGAGGCGTCTCTACATATATAGGTATACCTCCGAAAGTATTGCTCGGATCGACTTGAAATTTTGTGTGTATACTTTTAAATATATGTACATTACAAAAATGCAATAAAAAAAAGATTTTTTGAAAATCATAACTGCGTATAACCCCTTAAAGGTCATGACCGACCGACAACCACTTATATAGTTGTTCGGCAGGAAGGAGGCGAGGTTACGCCTCATGCGATGGAAAATTAAATTATCCGCGCATGAATTTGACTCTAAATATAAGGCTGGCAAAAGAAATACAAACGCTGATGCTCTAAGTCGAATATACGCGACAACACGAGCAAAAGCGATAGAGGCAAAAGACTCCGACGGGAAGGAAAAGGATAGCCTACAAGAGCACGCAGGTAGTGCGAATAACGGCACAAAGAGGAAAGCCGAGAAAGAGATTTAAAGTTTCGCAGCGTACCCGTAGATCGTGCTACTGAACCGCGATGCCCCGCCGCGAAGCCGTGAGGGTGAAGTAGGAGAAGCGAGTATTACGTCAAACCCGCGCAGTGATTTTACAAAAACCGACAAATTTAAGACGTGTTTGGCGTTTCGGCGTGAGTTTCTGTACTCTGGTCAAGGAAAATGAATTCTCCGTTTACCACACCTGACAAGAAACACCAAAGACGCAAGCTTTTTTTTGAGTCTAACCTTTCGGAAAATTACTCGGGACAGGGCTGAGAATACTCGTTGGTCGCTCGCGTTAACCGTCATTCGACTCGATACACTAGGTCGATAAATTAAGCCGCGGAGGAAGGGTTTTTAGGGGGAAGGAAAATAGCAGGTTACTTTCACTTGGGGAAAAAATTACGGAGACATTAGAAAATATAAATTAGAAGAATTGGGTTTATACTTACAGTTGATTTTCTTGTGAAGTTATTTCGCTGGTAACCACTGCGTTGAAGGGGGAAGGTGGCAACTGTTTGTTAAAATAAACATGCTAGACTGATTCGTAAAGTTGCTAAAATTTATTCAAATAACCGAATAATTGATACACGTGCGTTCGCTATTACCGTGCGCGTGCTATCGCTACTTTTCGGCGCGATACTCTTAACGTTATAATTTATGATTCAATAAAACAAAAAAATACGAAATTAACTGGGTGGACTAGTACAAAAACGGCCGAATGCAACTACATTCAATTTCTTCTAGATCCCTTCTTTAAACTTGCGGCAAATTCCGAATGATTCTAAATTGGGATTAAAACCGAGGAAAGTAAGTTCGAACTGAATTTAGACTGTTCAATCATTTTTATTCTAAGTACTCACTCCGTATTTTAGCTGACTCTACAGGGTGGGATTCCGCTGGGATGGGAGCCTGTTTAGCTTGCCAGTTTTGATCGCGACTGATCGAACGCTCGACACTGCGGCTGTACGCAGTCGGATAGTCTAATTTTCTATGCGGAGAATTCTTAGAATTACAATACCGGCGAGCCTTGGACTTTGGGGCTCATAGTGGAGGCAAGTTTTCTTCTAATCGCGGTCTCGTTCGATTCTCGTTCCGAGTTGCTCGGGGTGAGGTGAGACATGCCATGTACCATAAAATGAAGCCATTTCAAAGAAGCTCAGACTTTTTGGCAATCCACCGAACTCTTGTGGCTCCTGTAAGTTCTCTTCCGATCGTGGTCCCGTTGATTTTCGTTCAGAGTTCCTCGGAGTGGGGTGCATCATGTCGCTAGATGGTTGGGTAATTACTCCTTGCTTCGACGACACGTGCCGTGATAGGGAGAAAGGGAATAACGATTCGGACGCCGGTAAAGCCAATATCCTTTTCTTTAGTATTACTCTGTTTTCTTTCCGTTATAGACTACGTGTTCAGTTTTCACGCCTACCAAGCACACACTCAACTCATACACATGCTACACTCACAATCATCTGACGCCTCGCGTCATATGGTATAGCTCGCAGGTATGCTATATCGATTTATCGACCGCGCACTCATGCATATTGTCCATCTGCTCACATCCTCGATCGAAGCTCACTCAAACGGCCAACGCTGTTAGCGTGGCCCCATCGGCAAGACCACTAACAATGCTCGCCTTCCATCGCTGACAGCGAATCACAAGCAAGCTGTGACACACGTCTGTCTTCTTGATACCCTGCCTCGTGGTCGACGGATGTGGCCATTGTTCTCACTCGAGTCGCTCGCAGTACACGTTCCCGCGTAAACTCACAGAGATATTCATTCGTTCCAATCACTTTTGTGCGCATTCATTATTATAGTGTAGTACATTCTTGATCAAATCACCCGTGTGTAAATTCAGTGTCAGTGCGAATCACAGCAACTCAACAGGACTAGTGCAGCACTCACATAACCGTCAACGGCGTGGTTCGCTCGTTGGCAGCAGAGACGCCATTCTGCCTCGCACCGATCATCGGCGTCCGGACACTCATCAGCCTGCCGTGTGGCTTTACTCGAGCTCTACAACCAGACCGTATCACCAGGATCAACCACACGGAATCAACAAGTCAACTCAGAGGCCTGAGAACCTACTCACCAACAGTACATCAACACGCAGGCCAGACAAATCACAGTATATATTTGTTATAATCACCAGGTATTTTTTATGCAATCACTGTTATATAATTTAAATAAACATTGAATTTATTATTGTTCATTACTGAGTGCTTTTAATTATTTATACTTGTCACCAGGATCCTTAATCTTACTATTCGCATCTGTCACTTGACATGCTACGTGTGAATGTATCGACTTGCTACCTGTCGACAGATTAAAAATAATTTCAAACTCAAACTCAGTCTCGCACTCATTATCATAACATTTTTTGGTCCTTCGAGCCGGATATAATGTACTCATACTCATTAACATACATTTTTTGGTCCTTCGAGCCGGATATAATGTACTCATACTCAATATCATACATTTTTTGGTCCTTCGAGCCGGATCCTGGTCAAGTATATAAATTTATGCCTCGATACTCACATAAATCACCAATCAACACATGTAATACACTACAGATTGCGCAACTCAGCATGCATCGATACAAGACAATGCTCAATAATAATAAAGAACTCACCCAAGTGCGCTAATCATTTATTGTAAACCATTCACCAGGCTCAACCAGTTCAAATCATGGCTGACGATAAGAAAGCGCTGTCAGACCAAAGCAAATCCTCGCAAGAAGGCGACTCACATGATGGTAATGTGGAAGCAACCGATGAAGCAACAGTCGTTATCGAGACACTCAATGTACCACCCACGGTACAGAGACCACGCACCAGATCACCATCACCAAGCACCAATCAAGCTAACCTCAGGGATTATAAGGTCGCATCACAGCATGCGAGGATAGCAATGATCAATCAGCTACACGATCACCTGCAAAACTCACCAGGCTGCGTTTTCGAAGAACTCAACGGCCATTTGGAGATTTTAAATCGCACTTGGGAGTGTTTTTGTAATGAACATAATCAAATGGGAGAAACATGTAAACGTGCTTTTCTCACTCACCCTTATGTTACAGATAAGGTGTACGAATCAGGCTTTGACAGTTATTTCAAGGCACTCACAATCATCCTGCGAGAGAAGGCAATCGCAAAAACTCAAGAGACCACATCAAACAGAGCTGATCAACAGAGTCAACCAAGTCAGCACAGATCAACATTGCCGAAAATAACGTTGCCGGAATTTGACGGTGATTTTACAAAGTGGCCGGCATTTAGAGACTTGTTTGCCTCAATGGTGGTCGACAATGAACAAATCAGTGATGTAGAGAAACTTCACTATTTAAAGATCAGCCTCAAAGGATCAGCCGCTCAACTGATCTCCAATGTGCCGATCAACAATGATTCATTCAACTCATCGTGGCAAATAATCAAAGACAGATTTAACAACAAGGAAAGACTCATCCTGTCTTATGTTGAGAAACTCCTTAGCAACACTCGACCAGTGGCGAAATCTGCAGCCGCACTCAATACATTAATCAGCTCAACGAAAGAGATAATCAACGCACTCAACGTTCTCGGAGTTGATACAGAATCTTGGAATTATGTATTAATTTTCGTAGTTGCTCAACGCCTTGACACGTCCATGCGTGAAGCATGGGAATACAAAAGGAGTGCACACAAGCAGCCAACCTCGTTTGAAGATTTGATGGGATTCATCGAATCCAGAGCGAGAGCTTTAGAAGTCATCCCAATCAATCCAGATCAATCGGCTGACAGAGCCAGCAACACCTCAAGACACTCAACAAAATCTACACTTCTGCCAGCAAGAACAGCTCACCATGCGTCCACTCAACCGAGGACACACCAATATCCATGCGATCACTGTGGTGGTTCGCATTACATTGTGAGCTGCGCCAAGTTCAGAGATCTACAACCTGCAGATCGCCACAAAGTTGTGACTGAACATCGACTGTGTTTCAATTGCTTTGGTCATCACAACCTCCACTCGTGCCAATCAACCATCAACTGCAAGACGTGCGGTGCCAAACACCACACGATGATCCATTTGCCATCCACCGCAAGAATTACACCAAAGTCAAATCAACCAAGCACATCAGCTGTACCTGCCACAGCTCATCCAAGCACCAGTTCACGTCAATGAGAAATTGACGTGCCATTTTGCCAACTCATCAACTCACACGGTAGAACAGCAGTTCTACTAGCAACGTGTCAAGCATTACTCATCACATCT
Organism: Cylloceria caligata; assembly: GCA_963942595.1. NCBI lineage: Eukaryota > Metazoa > Arthropoda > Insecta > Hymenoptera > Ichneumonidae > Cylloceria > Cylloceria caligata. Next base: position 55,953,858 of record OZ012705.1, read on the forward strand.
TTCGGCACTCACCAAGTCAGATTACTCATTGATCCAGGATCAGAGCTCACCTTCGTCTCAGAACACCTTGTATCGGATCATGGGCTTACTCGTCAACACTCATCAATTCCAGTCATTGGCATTGGAAACACGAGATCAACACAAATAAGAGGTACCACCACATTAACATTACGATCAATTCATTCATCACGTGGTGTTACCATCGCAGCTCACATACTCAATAAGTTGGCGAGTACATTGCCATCAGTACACATACAACCGAAGGAGTGGCCACACATTTCATCACTGCAATTGGCAGACCCTGACTTCTTAACACCACGGCCAGTAGATATCATCATCGGGGCTGATTCATACGGGCTAATCATCCAGCCTGGTATCAAGAAACACTCGGACGTCTTACCGATTGCTACAATCAACGATATTTGGGTGGATTATTCTTGGTCCAGTCCCAGAGAATTATTCAACACCAAGCAACTCATACCACATAGCAGTAGAATCATCAAACAAGGAAATTCAAGATCTTCTCACGCAGTTCTGGGTTCAAGAAGAAACACCATCGACAACAGATCACAAGCTCACCCCAGACGAAGAAGCGTGTGAAAAGCATTTTCAAACGACTCACACTCGAGACGAAGAAGGACGATGCATCGTGCGAATCCCGCTCAAATCATCACCATCGAGTCTAGGAGACTCAAAACTCACTGCTCAACGATGTCTACAACGACTCATGAAGAAACTCTCAACAAATAATTCATACACCAATTTATACAACTCATTCATGAAAGAGTATGAAGAGTATGGTCACATGATACGTGTACCATCCTACCACTAGTCAACTCAAATGAGCGAATCTGTTCATGACTATTGTGAAACCGAGACGACCTTGGCACATGATGCTGTAGCATCAGGAGGGTTGAGGGTCTCGGGAGATCGATTGTCAGAACAAACTTACGCTCATCCTCCATATTATCTCCCTCATCATGGTGTACTGAAAGAAGATCGAATCACAACAAAGTTGAGAGTTGTCTTCAACGGATCCAGCCCAACGATGTCGCAAGTATCACTCAACGACATCCAGCATGTTGGAGCAAAATGTCAACGTGACATCTCAGACGTGCTCATATGGATCCGACAGCACAAACTCATCTTTTCAACAGACATCACAAATATGTACAGACAAATCAAAGTCCATCCGGACGATTGGGATTTGCAACGAATCATATGGCGAGATGACCAACTCAATATGGTGCCATATCACCTAACAACAGTGACGTATGGAACTCGCTCAGCACCATTCTTAGCAATCAGATCATTGCTTCAACTAGTTGAAGACGAAGGTCATCGCTTCCCGCTCGCAATTGAACCACTCATGAAAGGCAGATATGTTGACGACATATTTTGAGGAGCTAATCAGCTTGACACACTCATCGAAATATCAAATCAAGTCACCCAGCTCTGCATGGCGGGCGGGTTGCCTCTAGCAAAATGGCACAGCAACACCGAGCAATTCATCGAGCATATCGACCACCACTCACCATGAAACTCACACTCATTCGAAGATAGCAGTACCAAGTTACTCGGCCTGTCATGGATACCTCGTGAAGACGTATTCAAGTTCCACGCAAAGCCTCCATGCTCAAGTTCCAAGCTCACAAAGAGAATCATCTTGTCTGAAACAGCACAACTTTACGATCCACTCGGGTTTCTCTCACCATTCATCATCAAGGCCAAATCATTATTACAAGAATTATGGCTGGAGAAACTCAGCTGGGACGATCAAGTTTCAGATCAGATACACACCAAGTGGACGTTGCTCAGACAAGAGCTCACTCAAGTCGATCAAATCTCAATTCCACGATGGATTCAACTCACAAGCTCAACACTTGTGGAGTTGCACGGATTCTCCGACGCATCTCAAATAGCAATGGCGGCTGCTATCTATATCAAAACAACAACTCCAGGGGAAGAAACCAAGGTTACACTCATCTGCGCGAAATCAAAAGTAAACCACTCAAGCGACTCTCCATCCCTCGACTCGAACTCACAGCAACACTGATCTTAGCGAAGCTCATGAAGTATGTGCAAACAACCTTGGAACTCACCAGCACTCAAACGTTCCTGTGAACTGATTCCTCAGTAACGCTCACCTGGATTAACTCACACCCATCACGGTGGAAGGACTTTGTCAGGAACCGAGTGTCAGCAATTCAAGAACTAACTCCAAACAGCGTATGGAAATTTGTTCCTGGCAAAGACAATCCAGCCGATTGTGCTTCAAGGGGCATCAGCATCTCCCAGCTCCAGAAGCACCTCCTGTGGTGGACAGGGCCACAGTGGCTCACAGGCGATCAATGTTCATGGCCAACTCAACACTATCAACAAGACTCACAGACTCATCAGGAAGAGCGACCGGGGCTCGCACTCACAGTGGCAACAAATCAAGCCGTATATCCTTGGGAGATGACATACAGACACTCTTCTCTCACTAGACTACTCAGAGTAACCGCAATATGCTTTCGAGTAAGTCAACTCATCAAGAAATTGCCAAACTCAACGCTCTTTAACCCTCTCTCGCCACAAGATATTGAGAGAGCAAGAGTATTTAGGATCAAAGCAACTCAAGCAGCATATTTCTCAACAGAGCTCAAATTGATCACCATAGCTCAACTACCAACAGCTCATCCCTTCAATCGCCTGACTGCCTATATCAACACTCAAGGCATCATTCGGGTTGGAGGAAGATTGACCAACTCACAACTGGAACTTGAGGCAATTCACCCAGCAATACTCCCACGACATTCTCACTTCACCACACTCATCATAGCAGATGCACATCACAAAACCATGCATGGAGGCACTCAACTCACCCTGAACTACACAAGGCAATCGTACTGGATTATTGGTGGTAGAGCTCCTGTACGGTCGCATATACTCAGCTGCATGAAATGTGCTCGACAACGTGGCGTCAGAGCACAACAACTCATGGGTCAATTACCAACCAAGAGAGTCACCCCAGCACGACCATTCTTCTACTCAGGTGTGGACTACGCTGGTCCGCTGACCATCAAAACCTGGAAAGGTAGAGGCGCCAAACAACATAAAGGATGGCTGGGCATTTTCGTGTGCTTCGTCACATCGGCCTTGCATCTGGAGGCCGTGAGTGACTACTCAACTGACTCATTCATCGCTGCATTCAGACGGTTCACTGGACGCAGAGGCATCTGCAACACTCTCTATAGTGATTGCGGCACAAACTTCATAGGAGCAGATGCCATACTCAACAAACTCTTCACTCAAGGTACAACAGAATCACTCTCACTGCATTGCTCACTCACCAGCGATGGAACTACATGGAAGTTCAACCCACCAGCAGCTCCACATATGGGAGGAAAATGGGAAGCAGCAATCAAATCAGTAAAATATCACCTGAACCGAACAGTAGGAGACATTGCACTCACGTTCGAGGAATTGACCACGTTGCTCATCCAGATCGAAGCAACGCTCAACTCACGACCATTGGAACCACTCACAGAAGACCCTGAAGATACTTCAGCACTCACACCAGCTCACTTTCTCATAGGAGAGCCGCTCACAGCCATACCAGAGCCAACACTCACAGATCTGAACGTTACTAGACTATCACGATGGCAACTACTACAATAAAGGCTTCAATATTTTTGGTCCAAATGGTCAACTCAATATCTCCAGCGCCAACTGTCTACATCGAAATGGCATCATCCATCGAACACTATCAAGGTCGGTTCATTAGTACTGATCACTGATGAGAGGTCTCCACCATCAAAATGGCCTCTCGCGAGAGTCACTCAACTCCATCCAGGAAAGGATGGACTGACCAGGGTAGTGTCACTCAAAACTGCAACAACACTCGTTCGACCAATCACCAAGCTCGCTATCTTACCAGCTCAAACCGAATGAAGAGCAGATCACACTCAATCATCAACACCGTTGCTGATGGCGGGCGGAATGTTCAGTTTTCACGCCTACCAAGCACACACTCAACTCATACACATGCTACACTCACAATCATCTGACGCCTCGCGTCATATGGTATAGCTCGCAGGTATGCTATATCGATTTATCGACCGCGCACTCATGCATATTGTCCATCTGCTCACATCCTCGATCGAAGCTCACTCAAACGGCCAACGCTGTTAGCGTGGCCCCATCGGCAAGACCACTAACAATGCTCGCCTTCCATCGCTGACAGCGAATCACAAGCAAGCTGTGACACACGTCCGTCTTCTTGATACCCTGCCTCGTGGTCGACGGATGTGGCCATTGTTCTCACTCGAGTCGCTCGCAGTACACGTTCCCGCGTAAACTCACAGAGATATTCATTCGTTCCAATCACTTTTGTGCGCATTCATTATTATAGTGTAGTACATTCTTGATCAAATCACCCGTGTGTAAATTCAGTGTCAGTGCGAAACACAGCAACTCAACAGGACTAGTGCAGCACTCACATAACCGTCAACGGCGTGGTTCGCTCGTTGGCAGCAGAGACGCCATTCTGCCTCGCACCGATCATCGGCGTCCGGACACTCATCAGCCTGCCGTGTGGCTTTACTCGAGCTCTACAACCAGACCGTATCACCAGGATCAACCACACGGAATCAACAAGTCAACTCAGAGGCCTGAGAACCTACTCACCAACAGTACATCAACACGCAGGCCAGACAAATCACAGTATATATTTGTTATAATCACCAGGTATTTTTTATGCAATCACTGTTATATAATTTAAATAAACATTGAATTTATTATTGTTCATTACTGAGTGCTTTTAATTATTTATACTTGTCACCAGGATCCTTAATCTTACTATTCGCATCTGTCACTTGACATGCTACGTGTGAATGTATCGACTTGCTACCTGTCGACAGATTAAAAATAATTTCAAACTCAAACTCAGTCTCGCACTCATTATCATAACATTTTTTGGTCCTTCGAGCCGGATATAATGTACTCATACTCATTAACATACATTTTTTGGTCCTTCGAGCCGGATATAATGTACTCATACTCAATATCATACACTACGTATTATTATTTTAATTGAAAATTTATATTTGGAGTTTAATTAAACGCTTTAAGACGACATACTCGTCTTATAATTAAATATACCGCTTAAACGAGACCCACACACACAAACATAGAGATCCATGCCACACAGCACGCACACCTATAAACCGACTACCGTTACTCGAGCTATAGTTATACTACCAAGCAGTAATGCTATAGTCTCAAGTAACGTATGAAGAAGCATCTATAAGGAACACGGTAAATTATTATAACCAAGAAGAGGATATTAACGGGACAAATGGGTTACAGGAGATGGACCACCTAGTCAACCACAAAGAAGGACCACCTAGTCAACCCAAGGAGAAGCATCTTCAACTGCACCACTCCAAGGATCAGGCCTGAAACCGCTGGCCCAGGGAAAAACGAACATCTCCAAGGCCAACTAAAGAGCCATCAGTCATCCAAGTAGTCCAGCATCCCAGCCGACGAGATCTCCCATCAAAATTAAACCAAGTGGTATGGATCAAAGATATATTAAAATCCATAGGGAAAAACACCATAGAAACTAGCTAGAGTCGCTCCTGTCGCATTTCCGATGCGCCGATGCACCGTGGCTGCACCGCGCTGACGGCTCCACCGGAACAGCGGCGGGACCAGCGAGTAGATCGCTCAGCCAGGAGAGCTCGAGTGAGAGCTCTGTCCCCACTACAGTCCACGCGCTATAGGTATAGAATAGGCTACCTCCGAACACCGAGGAATAATAACAGAGCCGATATAGATATACAAACGATAGCAAGCTCCACAGGCTCTTTCTATGTGTAGGAACTATACTAGCTTATAACGAAAATATTAAAGCAATTCAATAGAAATCTCCTACTTCATGCGAACACGATTATAACGGCATGGGTAAGCCCGGGTCAAGTCTTTTTTATAAGGTGCATAATCACCAAAACTAAAAAGGAGTTTATTTAATTACCATATAAATTATTTATCTGTCTCATGTGTTTAATAAATAATACTTTTACCTAATACTGAAGCCTCTATTAATTTCCTCCCTGCTCGAGTCCAAACTAAAACCCTTTAAGGGTGATGTTAACGTAAAATACCGTTACAGCTTATTAGTTAATGTCTAAAAAGGCCTCATTGATTCAACATCTCTCAATAGTTTTTTCTTAAATCTCTTAAGTTGAATATCGTTGATGACAAATTGAGATATCGGTGTGACAAGTTTTCACTCGATTGTTAAAGCCGTATATAAACAATAACTCTTTTTGTTAATTTTAAGAAAATGCATTCGATATGTATATATTAATATTTCTGTCTATATATTCTTTCGAGGGATTACTCTTAGCTTCGGTGTCACGTGCCGAGATAGAGTGAGAGAGCGGTAAGCGCCTCGGTCGGGAAGCGAGGTGTCGATGGGTTCAGGTTACACTGTGCTGTAGATCCGAGTCGCTTCTGCTTCCCTTTTATGACTAATATAGAACGCAGTTCTTGAATAATGTTTAAGCTTATTTTAATTCTCAATAGTGTATAACGTGAAGTGGCTTATGTATCTGACAAAGTAACTAAATATTAATTATTTTTATATTCATTCATGGTGCTAACTGTTTAGTTAAACAATGTAATGGCTTTTGATTTTTATTAATGTTTAATTTTCATAATCGTAGTAATTTCTTGTATCCTTTTAGGTAAACATTTATTTTCTGAATTCTTGTCACAATATTAAGTCTAAATTGTACATGTGTCCAAATTATTGTATATTAAATGGACGTTTAGGTTATTGACACTCTTGCGGTGGACCACAAAGTATGTATTTATAAATACGTGTTGTTTCGAGCGAACACTCCACGTTTTATGGTGTTAACACAGAGAGAGGGGAAAGTCGGGCATCTGCTCGAGTGCAAGGCAGAGCGTTGAGGGATAACGTTCCCCCACCAACAACTGCTACCGTAGCTTTGTACCGTCTTTGCCGTCGCTCCAATAACGAATATGCGACATCTTTCTTATTTTATCCTATTTCAACTCTGGCTATCTGTGTGATATTATTGCTTAATTTTTATATCAAATTTGCGTTTAGATGTTTTATTCCTTTTAAATTATTGATTTATCTAATAGGTATATATTTTCCGTCACCTGAATATTCACTTCGTAAAGGATCCAAATCTCTGCTACAATTATGTTTCAATTGTGATTTGCCTATTCAGAAATTTTGAAGAGCTGCCTTTTAGGCTTTCAGTGTTCTGAAGTCCAAAACAAATTCCAATTTTCCATCAATACAATTAATAAGACAGATGTTCTCTTGTAATTTTGAGTATAAATTTTTCGTTCATTGCAACGAAGACGTTGCTACGGTGGTTGGCATACTTTCGTAGCCAAGGCACAGTACACGACAGGGAGAAGGGAGCGAGTATCCGACAGTCATCAACAGAGTAAGCGGATACGAGCCAATTAAAGACTTCGGTGGCACGCGCCGCCAATGATATCCATAGGCCATAGAGGGCTACTCTTGATACGAGACCCTCCTCCCCTCTAAATTGAGCAATAGAGTTCGGGCAGTGCCCTATCAACTCTTAGTTTTTCATTATTAGGTACAGTTGTGAACTTGGCCGTCCTCTCTTGGCGCGCACTATGTGTACCCACTGTTCTGCCTTGGTGTGGCTGCAGGTCTCACCCCTCTCGCCGTCATTATACCTGTATAATCTCTGGTAACTATATAACCTGACCACAGTGCAGGTTTATGACTTTCTTTAAAAGAAAGAAAGATTTTGAAGCATGGTTACGTCAGGACGTAACACGAGGATGTTTATACAAGACAACGCAGCAACGAGACGGAGAGCTCCAAAAACAGAGACATCAACAGCACAACAGTGCAGCATAGCCGACTCACCAATCGAGAAAGGCCGAGAATAGAGAGGAACACAAGGCCAGTCGAGAGAGAGACCGAGAAAGTGGCGCAGCGAGTGGTGGGCAACCCCGGGGAGCTCGACACACAGCAACATAGAAGGGGACAGCGGCACAACCGAGGTTAGCCGCTGCCACAGTCGCGGAGCCTGCCCTGTGGCTAGAGATAGATAGCAGGTATAGACGAGAGTACCATGATGCTTCTCTAGGAGGTCGTCAAACGGTGAAACGCATGCTGTCAAGGATTCGTGCCAAGTATTGGACCGGTATCAGACACGACGTCGAACAGCGTATCGCTACATGGGAGAGCTGTCAAAAGAACAAATTGAAGCAGAAGGCTAGGGGTGCCAATGATGATCACTGACACCCCATGCGGCTTTCGAGAAAGTCGCGGTTGATATGATGGTACCGTTACCCAAAACAGCATTTGGAAAAAAATAGATATTAATCTTCCAGGATGCTCTCACCAAGTACAGCGCAGCAATAGCTGTACTTAATCAGAAAGCGGCGACCATGGCTCAAGCCCTGGTAGAGAAAATTATTTGCTGGTATGTAATATAACTTCCTCAGCACAACCATCAAAGGAGTATACCGATTGCTACGTAAGATACAAATAAAAAAGATACAGACAAAGGCATAACATCCACAATCGGACGACGCATTGGATCGATCACACTGGACTCTCACAGAATACCCAAAAAATGTCATACAAGAGGATCAAGGAAATTGGGATGAGTGGTTACCGTATGCAATTTTTACATACAACACTGCATACTGGAATAATTATGGCCGCGCATGCATTAGTATTCGGACGCGAGGCCGAGCTACCAACGGCGGTAATGCAGGAACTGCCGTAAACATACACATACAATGACTACGCGCAGGAACTTAGAGAACGGCTCCGCGCAGCATGGACCGTCGCCCATGGCAAGTTGCAATGCACCAAGGAAAAAAGCAAAAGCTGATATGACAGATAAACTCAGGTACAGGAGTACCGCGTGGGCGACAAAGTATTACTCCACGATGAGACTGTGCGTCGCAGCAGGTCAGCAAAACTTACTACATGGACGGGACCTTATGAGATCCAGGAGGTAAGACCCCCCGTCAACTACGTCGTTCGGAAAGGACGAAAGATGTTAACCTTACACGCAAACCGTATAAAAGTTTTTATTGAGCATCCAAAATCCCAAATAAATAAAATATGAGTTTTAATAATTTTTATAACTAATTTAATGTTTTAAATTATTAACATACGAACTTAAAAATAACGAATAATTTGGGGGCAGTAGCTCTTCAGAGCACAAAGAGGGGAAATTCATAAGCAAATAAGACTGAGCTGAATAAGTAATCTCGCGGTGGAGAAGGTACAATAACGTTTCCCGTGACGTTTCAAGCTGGTGGCCACATCGCCCTGTATCACCGCGACACTGGAAACACAGCGCGATTCCGAGGTGGTCACATTCACAGATAATCCTGGCATCTACTACGAGGACAGTAGACATCTCATCACGACAAGGTCGACATGGCGGCTGGCCATCAAGTTGGACCTCATAGAGCGTTGCTAGATAGAGAGACCGCCGTCAGCACAAATTTACAGTGCCTGATGGAAATCAGCAACAAGGAGACCAACGACGACCTCTGCCCAGTCGTACCGACTCCGTGCCAAATATGGCAAGAAAAACAGAATCGGAAATAATAACGATGTACGATCTCCCAAGGACGCGCCCTTTTTGAGGACGCAGGGGACTGATTGATGGTCTAGAATCAATTATGAAATGAATTACGAGTGGCATGGACGCCGCCGACGCTAAAGATGTGCACCAAGAAATGTTAACAATACATGCCTCATATCAGACACGAAAAGAAGGATTGAAAAACAAGCTCTATCTAGTGAGGTCGGCATTGGACATTCCACCTTTATCAAAAAGTTTAAGGACTTTACTCATAAAATCGAAAATATAAATTTATTCATCAAAATCGATATGGTCCCCTTCAAAGTACTTCCCATCGACTGCAACGCACTTACGCCAGCGCTTGATCCAATCCTCCAAACACCGCTGGTACTCAATTATCGGAATGTCCATCAGAGCCGTCTTCGATTTTTTCATGACATCCTCTCGGGGGCTGTAACGCGTTCCGCGAAACGGTTTTGTAAGTCGGTTGAACAGGAAAAAGTCGCAAGAAGCCAGACCAGGTGAATTCGAAGGCTGCTGGATAGTATTCGTGTTCTTTTTGGTCAAAAACTTACGGATAAGGATCGCATTATGCGACGGTGCGTTATCGTGGTGCAAAATCCAGGAGCTCTTTTCCCGCAAGTCTTTTTTGGCGAATTTCTTCACGCATACGTCTCATAACGCCCAAATAATACTCTTTGTTGACTGTCTGTTTTTCTGGCAAGAATTTATGATGCACAACACCGTTGTAATCCATGAAAACCGTGAGCATCGCCTTCTTTTTTACTAAAAGCGACGTGGTTTTTTCGGTCTCGGCTCATTCGGTGCATGCCATTCATTCGTTTAATGTTTAGATTGCGTGTCACACTCACAAATCCACGTCTCGTCTTCAGTGATGATCCGTTTGATAAATTTTGGGTTGGATTCGGCCTTGGAAATCATGTTTTTCGCGATATCAACGCGGTCCTTTTTTTACATGAAATTAAGGTCTTTCGGAACCAGTGTTGCAGCGACACGTCTGAGGCCCAAATCAATAACCAAAATGTCTTCAGCGGATCCATAAGCGATGTTCAAGTCCTCTGCCAGCTCTCTGATGGTCAATTTGTGGTTTTCGGCCTACATTTCTTTGATTTTATCGATGTTTTCATCGGTTTTCGACATCGACGGTCTGCCATTGCATTCGTCATCCTCGACCGACTCACGTCCACTTCTGAAGCGTTCGCGACACCGAAATACATTTGATCTCGATAGAGGTCGTTGCCGAAACACTTCTCCAACATTTCCAGGGTCTGCGGGCCGTTCAATCCGTTTTTCGCATAAAATTTAATGCAAACTTGTTGATGAACAGTACATGCCATTTTCAAACTTGTAAAAAATCGAAAACACGCACAAAGGTACATGTACTCAGTACAGCGTAACTTTTACAAGTTTCAAGCTATGACGCTGAATTTAGAGGGAAGTGTCAATGACAGATGTGGTAACCTAACCAAAAAAAAATTCCAATCGCGTGACTAATAGTGCCACGCGGTGGCTGGTCCTAAAAGTTTTGATCGAGGTAGAATTCGACGATAGTGCTTTCCACGTGCAGGCTAACGAATAGGCCCTGCTGACACTCGTAAATCAAGTCAAATAGACACGAAGCAGCCATGCACGCCAGATGAGCAGGCCCCAACACTTGTTAGATGAAAGTCTGAATGCTATAAGTGTAGTAGTAGACGCTCTGCTCAGCGACGTGGAGGAGCTAGTGTGGCTCATGGCGGGCATTACAAAAGGGGAAGGGAGCCCCGGAGTATTGTCAGCAAGAGCGCTTACCCGATACCTCACCGATGTTGTATCACATTTACCAGCAGGAAGTAGTTTTCCAGTCAGATAAACAACATAGGCCACGCTGTGATACTCGTACTGGAAATACCATTAATAGGTCGACAGGAGTACAGCGTTCATAAGGTACACCCGATACCCATACGGCCGAGCAATTGTGGTTATACCTGGTGGTTATGGTGCTTATTATATTGAAATAATAGAAGACTACGTAAGAATAGATAGCAAAAATCGTAATTTCATACGATTAACCCCTAATGATCTGAAACGCTGCAAAAGAATCGCCAGCTTGTATTAGGTGCGCAACTAAGTTCCCGCTGTTTTTTTATTCATGAAAATGCAACTTTATTGTGAAAAAATGTTTACAAATGAATCATTCAAAATATTGCCCATCGCTAGCGACAACTTTTTCCCATCTTTCTGGCAGAGCTCGAATACCGTCACGGTAGAAGTGTTCGTCTTTTGAGGCTATCCACAAATCAAGCCATTTTGAGATGTCTTCACATGAGCTGAACTGCTGATTAGCCAGACCATGTGCCATCGAACGGAACAAGTGATAATCGGACGGCGCAATATCTGGGGAATACGGCGGGTGGGGTAGGACTTCCTATTTGAGCGTTTCTATGTAGGTTTTAACGGGTTTGGCAACGTGAGGCCGAGTGATGTCATGCTGTAGAATCACTTTTTCAAGCCTCTGCTCGTATTGTGGCCGCTTTTCGCGCAGTGCTCTGCTCAATCGCATCAATTGAATTCGATACCGTTTCCCAGTGATGGTTTCATTCGGTTTTAACAGCTCATAATAAATAACACTGCCCTGGTCCCACCAAATACACAGCAAAATTTTCGCAGCGTGAATATTCGGCCGAGCCGACGACGTAGAAGCATGACCGGGCAGTCTCCATGATTTTGTTCTCTTTGGGTTGCTGTAATTTTTCATCACCTGTAACGATGCGATGAAGAAAACCCTTCTTATTTTGCCGCTGGAGCAGTTGTTCACAGGCGAAAAAACGACGCTCAACGTCTCTTGGCTTCAAATCATAAGGAACCCAAGTTCCTTGTTTTTGAATCATCCCCAACGCATACAATCGCTTGGAAATGGCTTGGTGGGTAACTCCTAATACTGAAGCAAGCTCTTTTTGCGTTTGGCACGGATTCTCATCGAGCGTCTTCGAAGGTTTTTGGCCTTCCTTCACGCGAACAGTCGTCAACATCAAAATCACCGTCTTTGAAGCGACTGAACCAATCACGGCATGTTGTTTCACTTAGAGCAGCATCTCCGTAAACTTTTTAGAGTTCTCGATGCGCTTCAGCCACCGTTTTCTTCGAATGAAAGAAGGAAAGGAACACTTCCCGCAAATGACGATTATTTGGCACAAAATCAGACATTTTCACACAACCAAAAGTATATGACGCAAAAACAAAATCACTAATGTGTCAAAGCGGTTTGTTTACCATATGTCTAAGCTTGGTTCATGACGTTTTGGTTATGTCCCAATCGACCAGCACTTACTACTGGAGCCATCTCTTGAAAAACAGTGGGAACTTAGTTGCGCACGTAATATATCTATCTGCTCTCCGACACATCCATCGATGGCGCTGACAAAAGATGCTCCTTGCGAAATTCTCATATGTGCAAAACTGAACACCAAGCATGGCAGTAATATGTGTACACCTTTGCTCCATCCGACTCCTATCCCTACTGCTTCCCCCATCACGCGGTTACCCCCACCACCTCACTTTTCCACCGCCGCGCTACCCACTCTGCTTGACCAGTGTCGGTAACGTGGGGGTGGTAAAGTGAGGTGGTGTGGGTACCTTAGTGAACAAGGAAGAGTAGAGATAAGAGCAGGATGGAGCAAAGATGTACACATACTTGAAAAAATTAATAAAATTATGTACTCGCCACCGCAGCTGTTGTAGGCATCTACCCTCCTGCCAAAGCGATTTTAAACTCCTGTCTCTCGAATGTACTCTCACACACACACACACACACACACACACACACACACACACACACACACACACACACACACACACACACACACACACACACACACACATACACACGCACAGCGTCGTGTCTTTAATTCATTACTATGTCCTCGTCAAAGCCCTCGTCCACGGCATCTAATATTTTGCACTAAAATAGTTTCGCCGAAATCGACTAACAACACCTCGCAGTACCCATCAAAGTCCGGGTAAATCACTTCGCCGCGGACAACGCTATTGAAACGAGGCACTATACAGGACATTCCGATATACAGCTCCCCAAGTTCAATGGGTCTTCCACGACGTTCCACTAAATACATGCTACGTAGGAGCTCTTCCAGATCATCGTATGCATCGCACATTTCCTGTGTACGCAGGAACACGCTCATCACACTCTCGACAAACATTACTCGGCACCAAAACGCGTCGCTTAAAATCTCCTTGCCGTATTGCAGATACATATTGCTTTTTATTGTTTGCAAGTAGGATGCCAAAGACAGACTAAATGCTCGAGATGGTGCGTAGAGAGTATCACGGGCATAAAGATAAGACCCTCCTATGAATCATAACTAGGTATCCATCACTTTGAATGCAACGAAAGCGGTTTTCGAGCATGCATAGCCCTGCACTGTGCTCCTCGCAAAGCGCTTGCTCTGCAGTAAAAGATATAGAATATGATCCCTCACCGAGAGAGAGAGAGAAAGACTACAATTATAATTCTCTGATTATTATGCTATAAAAATAAGAAACACAGTAAGATCAGGTATTTTTTAAATTAATCAATATTTTATGTTAAGCACTTTACACATTTACCGTCGTATGCAACAGCCCTGCAAACACGGTAATCCACGCTCGGAGATTCCTTCACCGTTAAGGTTATTTTTATCGCTATATGGAATTAATTTGTATTATCACTCGTAATATCGCTTTTAAATTATTTTTCGCTGTGAGTGTTGTCATCATAGTGTACTTCTGAAAAAAGAATGAAACAACTATTTAATTGAACGCACTGATCAATAAAAAACATCGTGTACAGAATAATCGATATTGTCTTACCTGGTATGCCACGCCTCATTATACAAAGTTGGCAGCGTTGATGATCTTCTGCCACCGACGACAACTGTGGATGAGGATGTCGGGTGACACTTTTTTTTCCCGAAGTTAGCTCTATCTGTACAGTATATGTATCCTCCTCTCGCTCTCCATAACACGAATAACGAACCCTCGGTGTCGGCTCATATGCAGGGGCTGCTTGCTCTGCAAGACATTAATTTTTATAATTAAAAATAAATATTACATGATTTAAAATTACGATTTTAAAATTATTTTATATTTTTTACTTACCAAGCTCTGCTGCTTTGCTGCTAATCGACATTGGCACGTATTCCATGATCTGCTGTGTTAATGAAACAGAGACGAGCGCTCCGTCTTCTTTCTATCGCAGACCTTTGCTGATGCTTCGGTTTTAGAACTCTCTCTTTCTCTCTCTCTCTCTCTCACCGTGACTGACCTCGGTGTATACTTTATAATATTTTGAGGGAAATGTACACTATATATAATTATTTACAACAGTGTCTTTATCACAAATAGCTGCACATACGGAGAATTATTGCGTTCGCAACGCAACACCCGATGCATGATCGGCGATATGATCATGAAACAGCACAATTAATTCGGACCAAATAATTTTCATAAGCTCCGTATCCTCCGTCGTTAGCAAGATCGCGATGTGCTCGAGCGCTTCTTCAAAGAATTCCTTGGAACCGATAATCTCATACGCTGCTGTACGAGGCATTTCACTGACAACTATCTTTTCACGGACATATGAAACCACCTCGTTCATACATCGTTGAATCGTTTCACTTTTGCTCGCTAGAGCCTGCATATGAATATCAATTCTTCTACTTATTTCGACGAGAATATGAAATGTAGGCCGCTGAAGAACAATGTTTGGAGAGTATTTTCGGAAGCGTTTCCGTTTCGATTCTCCAGATTCCTCTTGATTCTCGTATTCCTCATTAGCGCGACCACTTCTTTTACCAAATGACACAGCTCTGTGCTGGTAACATGAGGTTGAAAGTGTGTAATGCATTGTGTGCTCTATGCGGGTATTACACATTTTCTCGGCATCAGTCTCATGAGCTTCGAAATATTGTTGTACGCGAGAAAAATCACTTTTAAACACTCGCCACTCGTCCGCACTGAGTGCAATTCTGGTAAAAGTATTCGACAATATTTTCACCATTGGTGTAAGAGTACACGTAAAGTTCAACTTGAGCCCGGCGACGATTATTTTACCAAATGATTTATTTAAACCGTACATAACGGGGTTCGCTATATATGGCGATATCGCGTGAGACGTAGCACCGTTATTTGCCATTTTTATTGCTTTCGTGTAGACTGTAACTCTTCGAATGAATCGTCGGTGGTGTTCATACTCCGTTTTATACAGATTTCCCCCACCATCTAGTTGCATCGCCCCTTCTTTTGATATTGCAAATCATACGACTGAAAATTGCTAGCCAATATCCTTTGATAATTGTCGCATTCTCCTCAACAGCCTAGTAACAGCAGCAGCAGCAAATATATCCCAAAACTCTTGCATACTCTCGCACACTTATGTGCACATGCACACCTCGACATACAGATAATATGTGTCAAGAAAACTAAATAATATTCCTCGACGAAATTTGATGATTTTCCTCATGGCCAAGTGCCTTGAAATTAGATGAAAACAATATGACTTTCATCAGCGAAACTCGATAACTAAGTACATCACCATCGCTAAATATTTCCCTAGGTCTTGCTTTCGTAAAGTTATCGCGTGCGGCCATCTTCTTGGTTAGTCGTATTTATTACATCGCGGCAGTATATGCAGAGAGAGAGAAGAGAGAGAGAGAGAGAGAGAGAGAGAGAGAGAGAGAGAGAGAGAGAGAGAGAGAGAGAGAGAGAGAGAGAGAGAGAGAGAGAGAGAGAAAGAGAGAAGTTAAAGAAATATATATAAAAGTGAGCTTTGAAAATTCTCTAGTTAATTGTCTGATTTACTGTGGTTACTACTACTACTACTCTAACAGCACAATCATGGTCAGAGTGGTAAAGGGCTCATTGATAAGAGAATTGATAGAGTTTATATTGAAGCGTAGACCGTCGTTGCATTCGCGGTGGGGGAGAAGAAATTCATAGATCACCCTATGGGAACTTCCGACACAGGCGGTTGTTAGTAAAATTCGTGGTATGCTGTGTGAGTGTCATCAGCGTGATTTAGTTGACGCGTATAATATTGGATTGTTTGATAATCAAATAATTATTGATTCGGTGGTGCGTGTTATTCGTCGACGAGGTTGGCTGAATGAGCCTGCTCTGCAATCCATACTCAATGAAAGACGTAAGTAATATACAGCGCTAATTACTTTTATTTTATTTCCTTCATTTCATAAGCTTTTTATAAATGTCAGTTCGACGGTATGAAGATGAAGAAATGGGATCCGACACGTATGATTTCGATAAGGAGGGTAGAACCGATTCAGATGATCATAGCAGGGACAACGATGGTGACAGCTCCGCAGGGAATCGCTGGATAAATTTTACCCAGCCATTCTGCGGTTATAAACCAACAAACGGTCTTTTCATGGCAGGCCCTGCAAGAGAACCAGATGGAGCCGTCGCAGGTCCATCGCGACAAGACAGTTGAAACGATGATACCAACAGTAATACAGACAACGAGGAAGAAGAAGAAGAAAAAGAAGAAGAGGTAGAGCAGGACGAGGACGAGGAGGAGGAGGAGGAGGAGGAGGAAGAGAACCCGGTAGATTCAGGTAAGCTTCTAATAATACAATTACGCTGACAAAAATAAAAAAATTATGAGGATAATAATAGTAAAATGAAAAAACAAGGTACGAGTCTGACCCAAACGTTTTTCGCTTTGCACGATTCACTGTGCCGAGACCGCCGACAATTGAGTTGGTTTACGAAATGCGTCGGCGGTTCCCGGGTGCAGTCGATGGATTCGAGGACTAAAAACAAATATAAGTTTGTAATTCTTACGTTACACGATTAATATAAATAATATATAGCTAGCGACAAACAAAAATTTAAATTAAATGAAATAAAAATTCTAATAAATGGTTTAATTATGCTTGCAGGTGGACAAACTGGCGATGGAAGGACTGCTGCACGAGGCGGTGATATTTTGCCTCCTGGTGAACGTTTCGGTATCGACAATAAGCAGAGACGATATTTTCCACGCTTTAGGATGCAGGGTCGAGAGACAGATTTTTTTTTTCGTCAGCCACCGGACGGTATCGATCATCTGACATGGTTCGAGGGCGGTGTACGAGATGATCTCACACGCCTTACAGAATCGTGCGAAGGACATGATTATGTGGGTATGACTCTGAGCGTACCGTCTTTCGCGCAGGGACCTGTATGGTTATCATTTCGACCAGCTCGTGACATCGTTCCTGACGGAATATGGCGACTAATTAATAGTGTAGCTCAGAGTACGCGCGAATTTCGAATAGACGCTGGTACATATAGAATGACGACATGTATAGTACGAGGTGTCGAAGGATCCGGTGTGGGTACTAGACTTACACACGAGTATATAGCAGAGAAGTCATTTTTACGCATAAGTAATCGCGATAATTTGTGTCTACAACGATTTCTTGTCACTGCCCGAGCCCATGCCGAACGCTATCAAATACGTACATGCGACCTACACAGACGATGGTGTCAAATTCGGAACGGGCTTCGAGGTGCGCAATATACAGCAGCGATAGAGCTCACGCGTAATGCAGGGGTAACGACACCGTCTAGAGGGTGCGGTGCGCGCGAAATTCAGCTCTTTCAGGAGTACTTGGTTCACGAGGGTATAGCGATTGTTGTTTATGAATTTCTTACCTTCGGAAAACGCGTTCCGTCTCTGTACGATGGGCGAAAATACGTACTCACCGCAACAGGTAAAATTAATCATACACTCCTTATTCTCTATTACGAGCATTCTATCAACCGATATTAAATCTCGCCGGTGCGCTAGGTAGTCGAAGGTTCTGCGCACAATGTAATTCCAAGTATATTCGAGTACTCGAGCATCGATGTAGCTATCAATGTGCTCGATGTAAATCTGCTTATTGCAACGGCAATAGAGACTCTCAGCCTGAGTATTGCGCAGACTGTAATCGTTCGTTCTTTGGTGCTTTTTGCCTCGCTCATTACAAGGGTGAGGGCTCCGCGGTATCACGTCTCGTAAATATAGACGTTACAGCGTTTGTAACACATTTAAAATCTGTAGAGGCTGCTTGCGTATGATTAAATCCACAGATAAAAAGATGCATGTATGTGGTATATCGTTTTGTATTACATGCAAACAAACGCGACTGACTACGCATGCGTGTTTTATAGCACCTGATAAGAAACCAGAGGCGCAAAAAGAGAAGAAAAAAGACAGGTCTTCCACGAGATTTTTATTTTATAATTTTTAGACGCAACAACACGAGCAATTGCATGATGATAAATCGACACGAATTCACGAGCCGAATTTATGTGTTGCACACTGCGTATGTATGGCATGTCTGGATATCGCAGATATAGAGACCGAGTGTGCTAATTGTGGTAAACGTGAATTCGTGTTTATCGATGATCCTGTTAGGGAGCTCGTAAAATTGGCATTATCGCAAAAATTTAAAAAGACCATCTGCATTGCCCATAATGCTAGAGGTTTCGACGCACAATTTATTCTACGGTATTTAATCGAAGTGCAAAAAACACAGCTGCCCTCTCTGATTATGAATGGTACGAAGATTGTCTCGATGAAAATTGGCGATGTCGTTTTTCTCGATAGTCAAAACTATTTACCCGTGGCTCTCAGCGCTTTACCTAAGGCCTTTGGTTTCGCTGATGAGGTGGCAAAAGGTACATTTCCCCAATTATTCAACACACCGGAATATCAGAATTACTTAGGTCCTCTGCCGGCTTTGCATTTTTACTCACCCGATACCATGTTCTCAGCGGATCGCGAGCGCTTTTTAAAATGGTATGAGGAAGAATCGAGTCGCGTAGATTATAAATTTGATTTTGCGACACAATTTGTGCAATATTGTCGTACAGATGTTACGGTTTTGAGACGAGCATGTTTAGATTTTCGAGAGTTACTTATACGTTGCGGGAGCGTGTGCCCCTTTACAGAAGCATGCACGATAGCATCAGCATGTATGAGAGTATTTCGAAAGAATTTTATACAGAAAGATCGCATTGCGGTGTTACCACCAGGGGGGTATCGCTGGGGCGATAAGCAATCGCGCAAGGCCGTCGTATGGCTCGTATGGCTCGAGCGTGAGCTCAGGTGCGTTATCGCTCATGCTGGACGCACGAGAGAGTATCGCTCTCCGACCAGCCTACCGGCTGTCGACGGTTACTACGTAGATGCGGGGGTCCATCACGTTCTTCAATTTCGCGGCTGCTTTTGGCATGGTTGTCCGCAATGGTATCGCGTGAATAGAGATGCTCGAACTAAATTCGGCGATACAATGGATGAGCGATACGAGCGTACCGTTCTTATTTCCGGGCGAATCAGATCGAAAGGGTACACTCTAACCGAAATATGGAAATGCGATTTTGACAGATTACTCGAGAATAACGAGGAAATGTCGATATACGTGAAAAATCACGCCATGGCAAGCAGGCGCCTCTCAAACCACGCGATGCATTCTTTGGCGGTCGAACGGAAAATTTTGTAAGCTTGTACGACGTCGCGAATGGGGAGCAGATACGCTATGTGGATGTTTGCTCGCTGTATCCATGAGTGTGTAAGAATGGAAAATATCCCGTTGGACACCCCAAATTGTACGTAGGTGACGAGTGTCGAGAACTCGTAGGACTTGAAAACGATCTAAGTGTCGTCGAGGTTCTCGTGAAGTGTACTGTGGTAGCACCGCGCAATTTGTACATATATCCCCGTACTGCCTGTTCGCATGCATGGGAAGCTACTGTTCCCCCTGTGTAGAACTTGCTGTACAGATATGGACACATCCGAGGTTTGTACACACGATGACAGGACTGAGCGAGGGTTTGATGGCACATGGGTCGTAGACGAACTGAGAAAAGCTGCGTCGCTCGGATATAAGGTGACGTGTATCTATGTGTTGGATAACCAGCTGGCGCACGGCGATCGATATTCGTCGTGCGCCTACCTGTTGCGGTGCTCCAGCACACGGACTTCGGTTGAGCCGAAGATAGCCGAGGCAGGGCTTCGCGAGGCCGAGGCTGTGCCTCGTTTGCAGGTCGCGTCGAGCGAGAGGATGTCTCTCTCGCTTGACTTCGGTTTCGCTCACCGGCTGTCTCACTCAACTGACTTCAACGCCCAACGACGCTCTCATATCCCACAGCCATGTTGGATATTTTTGACACTTACGTGAAAACCCGCACGGAACAGCGCACGCATTTGGAAGGCTCGGACAATTTTCATTTTTCTCAACCGGATCATCTCAACCTTCTTTGCTCACCAGGACTCAAATTAAGGTAAGCGTACACCGTTATAATTCAACGTCATTCAATGATGGTGAGGAGGTTCATATCGGTATATCAACATTAACGGTCCCACACTTTGGCGTGCTCTGCAGCGCGGGCTGCACCACGTTTTTTCACTCAATAAGTAGCATGCTCGATTAATATAATTGCGTGTGTTGTACCAATTCACTGCACTTTCCCTCAGTTAAACTGACTGGGAAAGTGTTGTGAATTCAGTCTGATCATTTTGTGCATCCTCAAACTCACATTATTATGCTCTGAAGCGCAGACTGTTTCATAACCTGTCACACTAGAATTAGAAACGGTGGCCCGATTTTCATGTGCTAGCATTCACTTGCTGTAAGATCTAATTCACGGTCTCATTGAGTACTTGGTGACAGGCATTGAATTTGTCTACGCACTCATTTATCTCATTGCGTGGCATGCTCCGCAGCACTGGCTGCAGCACGCACCCTGCTCTCAGCGAGCTCACCGCTCTCATCACATGCAGCACAATTGATATAATTGTGGGCTGCAACATCTCAAAAACAAATTTCATTTCCGAAATTAAAGTCAGTTTTCAATTCTCAGATTTTTGGTATATTTATTTATATTATTTATCTTGTCAAAATTAAACCTATTATTGTAGTTATTTTATATTCCTATATTTTTTAAATTCAACTAATTTTTGTAATTGACATGCGGAAGGTACAATAAACCGCTTTCTCAAAATACCATCTACAAGTCTGGTTTTATTTTCACCCTGTCGGGAGTGAAGACTCATATTCTTTCAATATCCTCACAGGTTCTCTCAACGTCAACCTACATCGGAAGGAATTCTCAAACACTATGAAATTTGGCAATACGTTGTTACGCAGTATGACTCGACAACGCGACGAGGCGGTCATTTTGCCGAGTACATCGATACATTCCAAAAAATAAAACAGGAGGCGACTGGACCGCCAACAGAGTGCAACGATGACGAGGAAGCAATAGAGCGTTTCATAGCATTGTACAAGGAGTCTGAGGGTGTATATCTCGAGCGAAGTGATTTGCAGCCAAATCCGGGCTTACGTTCACTTGTAAAATTGGCTCTTAGCTCATTCTGGGGAAAGTTTGGTCAGCGAGAGAATCTCACGAAAACCGTTATCGTTTTCACGCGCGCGGAGCTAATGAATTTACTAACGAGTCCGGAGATTGAGGTCATGGGGATGCTACCGGTTAATCACAAAATTATGTATGTAAACCATGTGAGCAACCGCGATGCTATCCAACCATCCCCGACATCAAGTGCCGTGATTGCAGCACACATGACGGCACGCCTAAAATTATACAGATATCTTGAGGGGCTCGGGCGACGAATATTGTACTGCGATACGGACTCCTGTATTTACGTGAGTCGCCCCGGTGGTAACGAGTATGAGCCGCCAATCGGTCAATGTCTAGGAGATCTTACGGATGAATTAAGCGAATACGGGCCTGGTAGTTATATAACTTCGTTCGTTTCAGGAGGACCAACATTTTACGCATACCTTGTTCGTAAACCCGACGGTACGATTATTGAAAAATGTAAAGTAAAGAGTATCACGCTAAACTTTGCGAATAGCCGTCACGTAAATTATAACGCATTACGATCTTTCGTGAGTGGAGCAAGGAGCGTACCTATTATTTAAAAATTCGACGCTATTCGACGTACGGCATTTCATCATGTAGTAACGCGTAAAGAAACGAAATGATGCGAACCTGTTAACACGAAGCTAAAGCGGCACGGGGTGTACTCTACTGTACCGTACGGCTATTGTGAAATACGCTAATTAGTATAACGCAAAAAAGTATATAGTTTTACGGTTGAATTCGCGATATTTAAAAATGACCTTTTTGTCTAATTTCATGTATTATGTTTACTGGGTACAATACATTAAAAAAAAAAAATTGATTTATTATGTATAAAACCGTTGACGGCTCGTTCTTTTTGTGCTATTCGTAGCAGTAGCTGCTATCTCTCTACCGTTCTCTTTTGTTCTGACTTTCTCATCGTTGATTCCTTTTGTCCCGTCTCGTGCTACATCCGTGGATATAATATTGCTGTTTAGAATTTGATGATTCGTAAAATTTGCACATAGAGATGTATGCATAGTGAAATACAAATATTGCTTTATTTGTGAGAAATATAAAAACTATCGTTATTTAATTTAGATACTGTGTAAATACGAGCTTATACCGCGGGCCCGCGCCTCATCAGCTAGTGCAGGTGCGCCGCGCCTCATCAGCTCGTTAAGGCCGCGAAAATAGCTGGTGCCGCAGGGTCGCCGCCGCCGCTGCCGTCGTCGTCGCGGTATAAGCTTATTTAAGAGTCAGCTGATTGATTGTGATAGACACTCATCGATATGGATACATGTTGGAAACATCCATGGACAGCTGTGATAAGCGGTCCAACGGGTTGTGGTAAAACATATTTTGTAAAAAAATTCTTTAAATACATGCGCGAAATGACGGATGTCCCGAGCGTATACTTTTTTATTACTCAGAGTGGCAGTCCGGGTATTTAGAGTACGGTGATAAAATCGAATTTCGCGAGGGTTTACCGCAAGCAGTAGACTACTCGAATGATACAAGACCTAAACTTGTGGTCATTGACGATCTAATGCGCGAGGCATCCTACAATACTGTGGTCGATCTTTTCGCCAAGGGTAGCCAGCATAAAAATCTTAGTGTCATTTTCATCACGCAAAATCTCTTCCATCAGGGTCATGGGCAGCGCGATATCTCCTTAAACGCTAATTATATCGTTGTCTTCTCGGTATGTCCCGAGAATCCGCGATTTTTCCAGGAGGTATATTTCGATGCAACAACTGCACCGCACGGCTATCTATTATTCGACTAGAAACAATCGACGCCTGATAATTGTCAATTTCGCGCCTGTATATTTCCCGATGACCAATACCATTACGTTTACGTGCCTCAAACAGCAATAAAAGTTCGCGATGCGACGCGCGATGTACCAGTAATGCGCTTGTGATGGCGTCGCGCGGGCCTCTCGATAAAAAGCAAATAATTATATTGCAAGCGCTCTGTTATCTGAAGCAAGAGCAACGACGTGCAATTATGCGCAAAGCAGATGTAGCGCTCATACGCTGTATATGCGAGTGTGCTCTAAACGTTTTACAGGGAAACGTGAGTCTAAACAACGTGCAAAAGAATTTCGGAGGCACGCGACAATTCTTCGACGACTAGCCGCCAAAAGGGGAAATTGGAGCGGTAAGAGGAAGATCATCGTCGAACACTGTACCGGATTTCTCAAGTTGCTTTTTGTGCCTGTCTTGGCCTACACGAGACATGGAATATGCCAGAAAGACGGTACTTATTCCTCATGATAACATACATCGTCTCGCTGGACTCGCCACTACTGCTGCTACTACTACTACTACTAGTATAGACCCGTTGCCTTCCGTACAGACTACCGGTACGCCATTATCGCGCCTCGACTCTGAGCTGAGTGAAATTCTCAACTCTCACTCGTACAATAGCGAGAGAGAGAAATGGATAGCGTACCAGCAGGTTTTACAGCGTTATCTTCACATGGTCGAGTACCATAATGCAGTACCGAATATTTCATCAAAACGGAAAATAGCAATACTCGATAGCCACCAGAATAAATCCGACGACGTTTTAATGAACAAAGTTAAATCTCGACTCAATGACACACTTATTATCGATAGCGTACCAAAAAAATTTTAATCTATAGCAATATCGTTGCTTCGCAATTTGCATCGCAGCGCCGTTGGTAAAATAATTACATGGGATCGTAACGGTATTGTTTCCATAGACGGCAGAAGAATTTCAAATTTCAATATCGTTGATCTTGTTAACGATGATATGCGAGCTAGAAAACGCGAGAAACCCATCGGACGATCTCACTTTGCCAAACTCCTGCAAGCGATACAGATGCCACGCGAATTTATCGGCAATCCCGAGTTACTACACGAACCTACACCTACATCATCCTTGACACCACAGTGGCGTCTTATTTTACCACGCGATAACGATAGTAGCAGCAGCAACAGCAGCAACAGTAGCAACAACAACAACGAGGCCGAGACCGCACACTGAAACAGAGATTTAATGCTCACGGCTGAAAACGACATCATCGAGGGGGAGAAGGGGGATGAAGAAGAGGACGAACAATTGCAAAACATCGCGCAAGCAGAATATCGACCCCTCCACATATTCAGAAAAGAAAAAGAAAAAGAATCCATTTAACTGGTCATCGCTAAAATTATGAAACTTCTTCAAAAAATCTATTATGACACCGCTCATCCTGCTTCCTATTCTCGAGCAAAAAATTTGGCCCAGGTGGATCGAAGAGTAGCGCGAAAAAATGTTTTACCATGGCTCGAGACGGAGGATTCATATAACATGCATCGTCTCATGCGACGACGATTTCGCCATCGTACGTACAGCGTGAGTAATATAGACGATGTAGGAAGGCTGATTTAGCTGATCTTCGCTCGATAGCCACGTACAACGATGGGTACGCGTATCTGCTTGTTGTTATCGATGTGTTGATCAAATACGAGTGGGTCGAGGCTTTGCGTGACAAAACGAGCGCAAACGTGGCCCGCGGTCTCACACACATACTCGCACGCAGTAACAAGCATCGCCCGCAGCAATTGACAACTGATAGAGGCAAAGAATTTATCGGCGCTCCGTTTCAGCGAATTCTCAAGAAAAAAAATATCGATTTTCGTGCTGCTCGTAACCCTGGTATAAAAGTCTCGATTGCCGAACGCTTTAATCGAACAATAAAAGAGCGAATGTGGCGCTATTTTACATACACGCGAAATAAGCGTTACATCGATGTTTTACAAATTTTTTTATATGTTTATAATCACACTAGACACAACGGAACGCGTATTCCTCCGAGCGAAGTAACCCTCGACAATGCCTCTATAGCCCGAGACAATTTAGCACGGCGTTACGAGCGTAACGCGAAAAAAATTAAAAAGCCTAAATACAGCGTCGGTGACTTGGTACGTATCAGTACAGCTAAAGCAGCTTTCGTGAAAGGATATGAGCGTGGTTGGAGTAACGAATTATTCAAGATTCAACGAATATCAGTGAATCGAGAACCATTCGTGTATATTTTACACGATCTGAATAACGAGACTATCTACGATATTTTCTACGAAGCAGAATTATCACGAGTACGAGTGCCTCCGTCATCTGGGAAGACGAAAGAGAAGAAGAGGACAAAGAGGAAGAACGCTCGGAATCCTCGTCCCTGATAAATATGAGCTCCCAGGATAGCTCTTTCTTTGTCGTACTACCGAGCAACAGTAGTATGCAGTATTTTCCGAATAATACGACGACGAAATTTATTACAAAACTACCGCGTCAGATACGCTTGCACGAAGAATGGTCTGTTTCTCTTGTGGAAATTGCTTATCCGTTGACTCTTTTACATGTTCTTACTGTAGGAAATCTCGTAACTTTTGAAGATGGTGATTATGATTTATCGGGTTTAAATCTTTTTACACGGAGACGCGCTGATAGAGACCAAATTGCACCTGGTGTATATCGCTCTATAGACGCTCTTTTGGAGAGTATAAATGAGTTACCTCACGTGGCCGATCATTTGCGCTTTCAATCGCTTCCGAGCGGGCAGGTTGAAGTGGCGCGCGTATACGACGATCTACGCTACCACGACTTTTGCGTATCGCCCGCTATCGCAAGGCTACTAGGATTCTCGGAAGAGGCCTGTAGGTCAGTAATGATAGAATCGCATTGCGAATACACAGGGTCGAGGCCTGCATCTCTCACCGGTGGTATAGCGGGCAGCATGTTTCTATACACAGATATCTGCGAGAGCTATATTACAGGCGATGTACAAACACCCCTCTTACGAGTTGTTCCCATTGATACTGATGACTGTCAGTATGGTTCGATAAAAATTAAATCGTTTTCAACGCCACGATATATACCTCTCTTGCGCAATAATTTACACACTATCGAGCTCCATATAAGAGACGAATTTGGGGATCCTATACCATTCAAGCAGGGAACGTTGACTGTGACACTACATTTCAAAAGGTCCCACGATTAATTACACCACTATAGATGATATTGACAGTGTGCAGCACGGATGGGGTCGTCGCGAGTACGGCGGTATTAGCCATGTTTATATCGGAACACCTAATCAACGAGGACACGGTATCGGCAGCTTTCTCGGGTGCCTGTTTCGTCGAGTGTTACCACTTTTAAAGAAGGGCGCTAAAGCAGTTAGAAAAAAGTCGTTGCGCGCTGGCGTAAACGTAGCCGGTGATATCCTCGATAGAAATATAGCTGTGAAAGATGCTATTCGCGAGAGAGCGCGAAAATCAGGCAGTAATCTCAAACGCAAAGCCTTCGAAAAAATTGACACTCTCATGCGGGGTTCTGGTTATAAAAAGCGCAAAATTTCACGAACTCCTCATTCATCGAACGAACGTAAACCATGACGTATCTCCCGTAAAAATAAAAGTGTAATAAAGAGAAAAGTAATAAAGAAGAAGAAGAATAATAAGAACAATAAGAAGAAGAAGACTCGTCAACGAACAGGTGCAGATATTTTTGGATAGCTGAAACAAGATAGCTTTTCTACATGCGCACTCGTGCGAGTGTCTTAAATCGGAACTTGAATTCTTTTCATTCCCACCTACGCAAACTACTATCGAAGGCTCCAATTGAGTGTATTACAAACCAATATCTTCGCTAACAGATGATTCACCGATTGAATTTGTTATTCCTGGACAGGGTGATGAGTATATCGATCTCGCGCATAATATGCTTAGTCTGAGAGTGAAATCAACATCTCCTACTACTACGGAAATTGCCGCGGGTACATCGTCGAACGTAGGTGCCGGCCCTGTAAACTATCTCTTGCATTCTATGTTTAATCAAACAAAACAAAAATAGCTCCTGGTGTGCTGCTCTCGCATGCTAGAACTCTGGCAAAATCTACGGCTGAATATCCTCTTACGGGAGTCGAGGTAAAAGACTTTCAATTCCGTTTCAATACACTCTGGTGTTCATGGAGAGACTATCGATAACATCGCGTTAGGTCAATTCTCGAAGCGTATAATTATCGGCTTTGTCGATAACAAGGCGTTTAACGGCGACTTCAGTATGAATCCATTCAATTTCCAAAATTACAAGATAAATTATCTCTCGTTGTATGTAGATGGTGCTCAAATACCTTCGAAACCATTACAACTTGATTTCATAAAAAATCATTTATATGTGGATGCTTTTTAAACGTTGTTTTCGGGAACTGGAATACATTTCTTGAACGACGGTAATTCGATCGATCGTGATAATTATCGCGATGGATACTGTCTGTTTGCTTTTGATTTGACACCCAATCTTTCGGTGAGCAGCAATACACATTGGAATTTAATAAAGCACGGTAGTGTGAGAATAGATGTACCTTTTGAGGATGCGCTTGCTTCAACAATAAGTCGTGTAGTCTACGCGGAATATGATAATCTCCTTGAAATTGATGCCTCACAGCAAATAATGGCGGATTTTACCGGATAAACGAAAAATGTGCTGATGTCTACATAAAATTATTTCGTGTTAAGAGACGTAGAAGCGTGTCTGTGAGTAACTAATCAGTCGAACTCGAGCATCTGTACGGATTAGACGTGAAAATGGATATCGTCGTGGATATACAGGGAATGCGTGGTAAAGACTCGGAATTTATTCCGAAATAAAATTGCCGTGGTAGCAGTGGATAGACCGTACTCTGCTCATTGGATCGTCGCACCGCCGTGTCACTTCGCCGAATTACCACAGCATTCGAGAAGCCAGAATAATTTTCTCTCGAAATATTTTCACGGCTTTGAATGGTACGAGGGCGATGTGAGCTGTAAACAAGCATACGTTAACTTGCGTGAAATTTCGCGAAGAGGCTATACTTCTTTGCGATATCACGAGTCGTGAAATTTCCAACCTGGAGGATAAGGAGCGCGCCCCATCGTACACATTTATGCCGAAATCTTTGCGAAAATGCTTCAGACACGCTATGATAAACGATACAGCGTCTTCGCATTGTACAATGCGCCAGGCTTTCCAAATAAAAAATTGGCTTCGCGAGCTCCCGTTTAAAGGAGAATCATACATGGATGTTTGGTCAGCAGACGAAAAGGAAGAGAATAAGAAAGAGGAGAAATCTTCATCATGTAATCGTGACACGATCGACGATGCTGTGAAATAAATTTTGCATATATATACGTCTTTCAAAGCGTATCGGTTATCATTTAATCATTGACTATGTGTTCAGCATGAGCACTAGACAAATCTACGAGAGTCTGCAGTATCTACCACTTTCAACCGTTGGCGTATACCCAGCTGACAGAATTCCTCGTGTATGGTCGTTACCGGCTGGACTCGTAGTTAACACGGTTAACCACGACGGACCTGGAGAGCATTGGATCGCTATGTACGTTAACCATCATGCAAAAGGAATGTACTTTGATAGCTACAGGCTACCACTGATTATACCGCAACATCTCGCACGACTACGCAGAAACTGCAAGTTCTATCGGTACGGTCTCAAGCAGCTACAGAGTAATACGTCGGATGTGTGTGGACAATTTTGTATCGTATTCCTGCATCTTCTATCGTGCGGCTTCACCATGTCGCGATTTAATAATCTCTGTAGCGATAATGTCATGAAAAACGACAGATTAGTACGTGAATATTTCAATACTTTTGCCTCTCGACGATCAGACAGTGATAAAAATAAATTTAACGGCGGGGGAGTCTCCGAGCGAAGATTACCGTGTTTGCAGGGATGTTGCATACGACGGTAAATATCTGTAAAATGATTTAAATAAAATATTGAATAATTAAAAACAAATACATTGGTTTACTGTGTCTCTTATTTTTTAATTATATATGAATTATAATCGAGGTCTCTCGCGGTACGGTATCATATTCTGCGTCTTTTACTGCAGAGCTTTCGCTTTACGAGAAGCACAGCGCAAAGCGGTACGCACGTGCAAAACCGCTGACATTGCATTCAAAGCGCTGCACACCTAGTTATGATTCAGAGGGGCGTTTGTTATCTTCAAACGCTGTGATCACCGCCAGCATCATCCGGAGCATTCAGTCTGTCTTTAGCAGTGCACGACGAAAGTTTAAATCGAGAAAAAATGTATCCGCGGTACGACAACTTCGCTCTAGCCGTGGCTTTTATGTGTCGGGTGGTTTGCAGTGCGAGGGATAACGCGATATTCCTGCGCAATTTGTGTTGCGTGGCTGAAACTAGAGGACGATTTGGAGAGATTATATATTGATGGATTTGCTGACAGGAGTGCGTTTAAATTTGAGGACTTATGTGCAGGATCCTCATGTGTCGTTGTACGGCATCAAAGGGCTATGCGCGGGGAGATCATCGACATGGACGATGACGGGTGCTGCGAGGTGCTGCTTGTCGATATCGATGAATCGATATACGTCGATTGGCAGCAACTACTTCACCCTGAGCCACCGATTAGCGCACTACCTGCGTTGCTTTTGAAGTGTACGGTATTCGGCCTCGAACATTTCATTGACGAGGATGGATATCATGACCTGAACGAAGAAACATACGGTAGCGATACGCTGATCGGGATACGGATGCCCACGCCTGACGGTGCCCACGCTCCATGTGTGCGGGTAATTTGCATTACCCTGGTGCGTAGCTGTGGTTTTTGTTGTGATTGAGTGAGTGAGTGAGAGAGAGGGAGAATGCGTGTGTGTGCATATGTGTGTGTGTGCTATGGAGTAAATATTGTGCCCGTCACCCTAGAGAGTCGTCGTAGATGCCGCCAACACAAGGGTGAGTTAAATATTTTATTCCAAGTATGTGTACACCCATGCTCCATCCTACTCTTATCTCTACTCTTCCTTGTTCGCCAATGTACCCACACCTCCTCACTTCATCATCTCCACGTTACCGACACTGGTCAAGCAGAGTAGGTAGCGCGGCCGTGGAAAAGTGAGGTGGTGGGGGTAGCCGCGTGGTGGGGGAAGGAGTGGGGATAGAAGTGGGATGGAGCAAAGGTGTACATATACTACTCATGGCGATACTGTGCGAAACGGGTCATGAACCTGATATATACGCTGCTTCTAACAATGCAGGAGCCCGGAAAGTGATTGATTGTAGCCGCTGTAGAAAAGCCAATAAGTATCGCGTGTGAAAAACGTCTCGTGTCAAATGCGATAGTCAAAAATTCAGGCATACTAGCTTTGATAGGTGTATGTATAGTATACGCATGGGTATTCAGTGCGAAGACCATCGGACAGGCGATAGTCTACGCAGACTATCTACCGTCATTCAATCGTACATTGGCAAATTTTGAAGAACAATTGTCACCAATGAACAATAGTGCGAAACAAATCTAGTTAATAAACGTGTTGCGAGATCGCGAGGAGTTGCCAAAACTCGGGACTCGACTGGACAATATTAGAGACAATATATAGTAGATACAGAAATAAATGATAGTACACAACATTATCATAACCTTAGCTTATATACACTCGTTGCAGTGGCACCTATAGCCTGAATAGTATACGTTTTGTATAAATATGATAGGCGCAGACGTAACCCGACACTGGCAAGGTCGAAAGAGGCATCAACCCGACAGCCAAAGTAAGCATAAACCTCGTACCGGTCGTACTACGAGAAGAGCGGCTACAAATCACTCACGCACCAGAGTGAGATTCTCATATCCAGAGACACGTCTAGTTTGAATAAATATAATGTAACCTGTTAAAATTGAGGTGAGACAGATAATATTGATAATATAAAATAAGTTTTTTATTTATTTGTAATTATATTTGCACAACAAAAAATGCAGTCGCAATAAGGTCTACGACAAGCAACCAACAAGCAAAAAATCTTCAAAATTCTGATTTTTTCCTTTTAAGGGGAGAGGGATGTTGTGCCCGGGAATTTTCGACAATAAAATTCCATAAGCGATTCCAAATTTATTTCGAATGCAATTCTCCATCGTTCGATCGCGAGGTCACTCACCGATAGAGAATGCGCTGACACAGCGCAAGGCGACTCCCGATCAACGACCCGTACGGTAGAGCGTGCAGCAGAAAGAAGAAATGCAATTGATTAAGAAATCAGCTGATGCACGGCCACGATGATCGCCGTGCGTCAGCTCGCTGCTACTGGTGTTGTGCTGCGCCCGACTGCCGTGCATACAGCCAAGGCACCGCTTCGTAGGCATGCTATTAGGTGTACAAATAAATTTCCGCCGTTTGACAAAAGATAGCGCCACCAGTAAGTTATTGTATTTGGTGGGATCAGCATGGTGGCGTGTATTATGAGTTCCTCAAACCGAACGAAACCATTACTGGAGCTGTCTACCGAACACAATTGATGAGATTGAGTCGAGCACTCAAGGAAAAGCGAGCCCACTACTACTTCAGACACGACAAAGTTATTCTCCTGCATAATAATGCTCGTCCACATGTTGCGGCGCCGGTCAAAACCTATTTGGAAACACTCAATTGGGAAGTTTTACCCCACCCGCCGTATTCACCAGACATTGCTCCTTCTGATTTCCACTTGTTTCGGTCGATGGCGCATGATCTACGTGAGCAACACTTCACATCATATGAAGATACCAAAAATTAGGTCGATTCGTGGATAGCCTCAAAGTATGAAGCATTCTTCCGACGCGGTATCCGTATGCTAACAGAAAGATAGGAAAAAGTACTGGCAAGCGATGGACAATACTTCGGATAAAACATTAGGTACCGTTCTTTCACAATAAATTCCCAATTTTTTGTTAAAACGGCAGAAACTTATTTGTACACCTAATATTTAAGCGAGAGACTATCATCGATCTCTCGCTTGACTGCGGCGTCTCGCAGCGACGCTTTCATAGAGCTCAGCCATCTTAAGGGGCTATACCAGTGGGACACTTTGATGACGGAATTACTAGAGCGATGCAAAGGAGGGAGCACGCAGAATAACAATGAAAGTTATAACAGCTTGCTCTGGCACTTTGCTCCAAAGCACCTTCATAATGGATTGAAAACCATCGAGCTCGGTAATTTCCTTGCAGTTTCAATATTTAACGATGGTTTTTTGCTATTCTAAAAATGCTACAAGTAATGGACGTCATCATCGGTCCTATTGCAAAAGAATATGCCATAGAGAGAGATGACAGCCGAATCAATCAGGTGGAGTTACATCATGAAGCATCCTCAAGAGAGGGACAAACAGCTCGGAGAAAAGCTTCAGCCTCTCAGCAGGCATTATTCGACGAAGAGGAGGGTCCATTGTATCGGCCAGGAATAGCTGATTAGCAGTTTTTATAGTAAATATCATTTTATCTTGCAAAAATTGATAGTTAAATCTTTAAACGCGTTTTTCTCGAAATGAGATGTTTTAAATTTGCTGATGTTGTAACTCAAAGAGCAATTATCCGATTGACTTGAAATTTGAACTGAGTACTCTTGAATACATTTACTCCACAATGACACAGGATATTTTTAATTGGATGGAAATTGACGATTTGGCATTGAAAAAAACGACCATTTTTAGGCAAAAAAACAGACTTTTTTTTCATATCTACGCCATTTTGTTAGATTTTGATATGTTTCAAAAATCCTGCGTCTTTGTACAGGAAATACCTTCCAGTTTAACGACATTTTTTCCTTTCCCGGTTTCAGCTACTCAATCGGCCGAAATGGTGTCAGCAGTGGAGAAACTTTTTTTTTGGCGTCTCCGAAGGCAGCGCATAAGTCGCTTGGATCTCAATATTTTTCTATGAAAAAATTATGTGATATAGGTCAAATATAGCCAAATATATTCTTAATTTTCTGAAACATTTAATTGAGTACTTTTCTTCCAAAAAATTCCCAAACATTACCCAAATTTGCAGCGTTTACACTGGTATAGCCCCTTAAATTTTTCGACTACTCTCGTAAAAACCGCCTAGACAGCTCAACCACTACTCTCAGCTCAGAGTTTTTCACCGTCTTTCTCAGGGCCTACTCAACTCAAAAGTGCTCAACAGGACTCAAAATCCTCGGTAAGCGTGCACCGTCATAATTTACACAAATTCAATAGCGGTGAGGTGGATAAATCTCAACTTGTGCATCCTCAAAGGTCTCACCTACTGGCGTGCCTTGCAGCGCGGGCTGCTTCACGTTTACTCACATATCTCGGCACGCAATTAATATAATTGTACGTGCAGCTCCTTCAATTTACTTTAAATTCATTCTTTAATTTATGTATTAATTTTTTTAAGTTGAGCGAGACGAGGTGAAAATAAAGACTATTTTCTCTACCAACATCTTTCGTCTGGTTATTTCGCACCTGTCGTGAGTGAAAACTCATTCTCTTTCGATATCCTACAGATCGTGCTAATCATCAAGCTAGGCAATCCGCAACACAATTCATCAATTTTTGGGAAATGTAGATAGCAACTATCTACATTTTAGAAGGACAGTCTTCAATTATATTGAATACTTTATGTTATGCTTCGTGTATCGTAGTATTTAACGGTATTTATTTCATTCACGCGAGTTCCAACTCCTTATCAGCGAACGATCCTGGTAAGCACTTTTTAAATATTATTCCGACGACCGTAAAATTCCATTTATGCGTTACCAACATGGCAAGGGGCGAGCATTGATCATGTTTAACAAGTCCCATATTTGCTGACTCGCGCCACAATCTCTAAGCATCAGAGATACCTTCAAGTTTCTGAAAATGGTAAACATTTTTAAGATGCCTGAGGTCTGCTGCAAGCTCATTCCTACATTGTATATATAGAGCTACCCCTAGAATCCTCCCAGAATGCTTTGCTTGTTTATACGCGCGGTTTGTTTGTTTGATGCGTGAATTGAGATTATGAGTAAACCAAGGTGCACGAGGTTCATTGTTAGTAAAATATTGAAAAGTGCATGATTGTCTCAGGACGAAACAATAGAGCTGCATAAACTAAGTGCTCAATAGTCAATCTCTTTAGCTGACGAACAATTAATACACCCCAGTAATTTATGTGAAGAAACATACTAAGAGAGAGAACTAAGAAAGGCAGTTTCATTAAAATTCTTATAATTTCACCTTGTAACCATTCGATCTGGAGCCGTCGCTAACTCAAAATCATATAGTTCAATAATCATGACATGCAATAAAACGTGTATCAAATTTCGAAAAAGAAAGTCATTTATTAGATGAATCAATAATGAAGACGTCGAGTCAAGAGTCGGAGGTGGCATCGAAATTAGCACTGCTCAAATTGTAGTTGAGATCATGACTAATTGTAATATTTTTATATGCACTTAAAAATCTATCATAAATACTAAAAAAAACGTAGTTGTAGAAAAACAGATCACTCTTTCGACAGATAACTCCATAATAAGACAGAGAGACATCACTCACGTCCAGTGTGTCTAAGCAAGATCTGAGTCCTCCTAATAATATATCCGATCCATACCAATCAAGCCATACAGCGTGCTTAACACATAAACTGCGTTACTGCGGATATGCGATGATGCCAGGCGGGGGGTTGACGAGGGTTGCCTAACTATTTTGGTTTTGTTCGATTTCAGAAAGGCTTACGATACTGTGACATTTACTCATAAGACTTAATAGTCTTGGCTTCGCCCTCATAGTACTAAAATGGTTATTCTCATATTTAACGGGGAGAACGCAAGCAGTCGCAGATAATAGGGGTGGGTGCTCAAGCTGGTCATGAATGACAAATGGTGTGCCTCAAGGCTTAGTTCTTGGACCTCTTTCATTCTCTCTATTTATTAATGACATAAGTGTCAAATGAATGTATTCAAAGCATATGGTTTTCACTGATGATACGCAAATTTATTTAAAATACCCGATGAGCTTGATGAAGGCATTCGTAAAATAGTCAACTACAACAATAGTCTCAAATTAAATGTAAACAAGTCAAGGTGCTCATACAGGGTAATAAATCATTTAACAGTCGAATTCAATTTGATCGCCTTACACCTATAACTGTGAAATGCACCACTCTGCCCTATATAAATCAAGTATGCAACGTAAGGGTCATAATGACTTTGAACCTCTCATGGCGTAGCCATGTCTTATCAGTCTCGGAAAAAAGTACATATTTCTCTTCTCCAACTAAAGTTTAAGAGGTATGCTCCCTCCCAAGAATTGCGGATCAAATTGGTCACCTCCTTAATCTTTCCACTTCTGAACTATTGTTATTTGGACTTCAATGACGTTACTGATGAGCAAAATACCAGATTTTAGCAAATTATAAACCGTGCTATGAGGGTGGATCAAGAACTCAGTGATTTTTTGAGATTTCCGCGTTGTAACTTGAAAAGGAATGCTGCTCCCGTCAACTGCTATCTCTCGATAGACTGCTGTGAAATTTTGAGCAATCTGCGTAATTTAGTTTGTGTTTGACAGCCATTGAAAGCACACAACCATGTGAATTTTTGCGAAAATGGAAAAAAGTGAATTTCGTGTGCTCATCAAACATTATTTTTTGCGGAAAAAATCCCTCAAACCAAAGATAACCTGTCATATTGAATTACGAGCGTCGATCAATAAATAGTCGGCTTGGTAAAGAAAATCGCGTTTTTTTGGACAAAAATCTTTTTATTACTCAACAAAATATCGTTTTAGCTCGATACACTTATTCCAACGATTTTCCAATTTTTTGATGCCCTCCGAATAATACGATTTCGGAAGGTCCTCAAAATAGGGCTCTGTTTCGGCAATGAGGTCATCTCTGGAACCAAATCTCTTTCCGCCAAGCCATTTTTTCAGGTTTGGAAACAGAAAGTAGTCGGAGAGGGCCAAATCTGGAGAATACAGTGGATGCGAAATCAATTCGTATTTAAATTCATGAATTTAAATCCATGAATTTTAGTCATGGCAACTGGGCACGTGTGAACGGGTGCATTGTCGTGATGGAAGAGCACTTTTTTCCTCGCCAAATGTGGACGTTTTTTCTTCAATTCGTCGTTGAATCGGGTCAGTACGGCTGCATAGTATTCGCCATTAATCGTTTTTTTCGGCGGAAGGTAATCGATGTAGGTTATGCCGCGTGCATCCCAAAAAACTGTGGCCATGACCTTACCGGCCGATGGCACCGTCTTCGCCTTCTTCGGAGCTCGTTCGGTCGGTGAAGTCCATTGTTTCGATTGTTCCTTTGTCTCTGGTGTATAGTGATGGATCCATGTTTCGTCCACGGTTACGTAACGACGCCAACACTTAACAGGATCACGCTTATAGATCGCCAAACACGCCTTTGAATCAGCTACACGTTCTCTTTAATGGTCGACATTGAGCAAACGCGGCACCCATCTTGCGGATAACTTTTTCATACCCAACTGATCACTCAGAATTGAATTCACTGAGCCATATGACATGCCTGTGGCCTCAGCAATCTCACGCACTTTTAGTCTCCGATCATTTAACACCATATCGTGGACTTTTTCAATTGTTTCTGGTATGACGACCTCATTTGGACGACCTGGACGTTCATCGTTAACAATGCTCGTACGACGTTTAAATTTAGCTGTCCAATATTTAATGGTTGATAATGAAGGTGCAAGGTCCATATAAACTTCGTCTAGCTCCGCTTTAATTTCATTGTTCATTTTCTTTTTCAAAAACAAAAATCGAATCACTGCACGATACTCAATTTTTTCCATTTTTGTAAAAACACAAAAATTGTTCGTCTTTCGATGGCTGTCGAACGCAAACTAAACATCGCAGCGAGTTGAAACTTTGACAACAGTCATGTGAAGGATGGCACTACTAAACGTCGCTATTGATTTCTTTCCTCGACCAACAGATGGCGCAAGGCCGACTATTTATTGATTGAACCTCGTACATTACGTGTGGCGGAGATATCTGAGTAAGGACGAGTCACCAGGCAGTACGATTGAATAAGAATTATAGTGCACTCAAAGATTTTGGCGGATGAAGCTCGGGTTGGTTTGTTGGACCATAACATAATCCCATTGGCGTACGGTAGTGACTTAATAGAAAAATTATTTATAAGAAACAAAAGTCGAACAAAAACCTGTCGCCTACGCCTCCCAAAGCGAATTGATAGTAGCGAAGAATTGACAGAAAGGGACGTCCGGAAAAAGTGTCGTGACCGACCTTCTATCATTAATTAGTCGTCTCGCGCTATATACAGTAACATTGACTGTTATTTAAGCGAGCATGATGAGTAAGTGACAAGTGCGTCGCATGCTGACGTGCATATCAATAGATAGGTCAGGGATAAGAAAGAAATAATGTACGCCGGGCGTCAACTGTATTATTGTTATTGTTGTCGTTGTTGTTGTTGTTGTTGCTGTTGTTGTCGCCGTCGCTGTCGCTGCCGCCGTCGTCGTCGTCGTCGTATGCAGGTCCCTGAGACCAGACACAGGATACCTACGAGTTATCGCCGAGGACGCTTATGCATATTCGTTGTGCATAATCCACTTTTGAATTCTCTGGCCCATCACCACTATGTGGTCCCAAAAGTGTTGTACTATACATTCAATACTGTTAATGAACAGAAGAGACGACACTATTGCCTTGGAGATATTGTGTCCCTGGTGGGGAACAA
Source organism: Cylloceria caligata (assembly GCA_963942595.1). Lineage (NCBI taxonomy): Eukaryota > Metazoa > Arthropoda > Insecta > Hymenoptera > Ichneumonidae > Cylloceria > Cylloceria caligata. Next base: position 55,992,406 of record OZ012705.1, read on the forward strand.
GAAGTGCCTGACTTATTTTAACTATGAGTTCCCTTCTGTCATGTAGATAACATCAAACAGGCTTGATATCGCCGCGTCCGAATACGGAAATAAGATGATTTACGTAATCGACTCCCGGAGAATATGACATCGCTCCTACACAGTACAACAAGCGGACAAGTATCAAGATCTCTTGCTCAAATTTTGCCAGCTGCACCGGGGATTTGCGGGTAAACTGGTGGTCTTCTTAATCAACATTTTCTGAAGGATGAAACCGTCATTTGTTATAAATTAAAAGATTATCCCAGGCTGTCATCAACTTGCCGCTTGACTGGCGGGTCGGATGCAGAAAGCTGTCATCCTGGGTTCACTTCGTCTACTCATGTCAATAGTTTTTGGACTGAGCTGAGGTGTCACCTCTGAATTAGAGTAGCCAAAATTATTTTAAACGACAGCACGCTCATCCAGTAGGTGAGTATGAGTCCTACACACAGAGTTATAATTATAATAATCGTCTACGTAGGTCCCGTGATTTTGGAGTAACTGTTAACCTCCGGGTTGGAGAAGTACTTAGGTAGAATTATTATTAATAGCTTCAGATTTTAAGAGTTCATAAAGCCTTTATGTATATTAATAATAAATCTACTACTAGGAAAAAATTACCAAAAGATTTTCGAGAAAACTACATATAAAAATGCAAAGACTATGTATGTGCATTCAATTCCTATTTTCTAAAATGTTGTTTGCTCGTTCATCATAACGGATAATTATTATTAAATTCCTCTCAATGAAGCATTTAGTAATAATCCATCGCTATGATCGTATGGAAAAAAAATTAGTTCATTACAGAAATCGAGCAATATTTTTCTTTCGTTATACTTGTTATTTAAATTTCGTTATTAGCGTAGTGAGAAGCGAGGTTTAATTGTGCTACGTTTGAAGCATAGCTTCTCTCGACATTTTGCTCGCGGTCTATTGAGACAGTGGATCGATGGTGAATCAAATGGAAAAAAAGAAAAATGTGGAAATTACGTCTGTGCCTCGAGCGTTATATATATTCTCTGTACATCACAAAAATACGAAATGGTGATAAGGAAGAGGACGATTCGTACAGGCCATTAGAAAGCAAGGTCCTGGTTACGCTCACGCACCTTTAATGGATGAGATGGAAAACGAGTTTTCATCATATGAAGTCATGCATAAACGTATATTATTCCATGGGTTTCTGTCAAAGCATACAAGAAATACTTATGAAGGATATATCAATGTAAAGTGCCCACCATGACACAGTCTTTTTTGCTTCTTCATAGCGGAAGCTTTGTTTTCGTTAAAAAAAATACAGATTTTCGAGCCGGAATCCTCAGAATACTCGAATTTAGCTGACAAGTAGATTCACATCCAACAATGATTGATGTGCGATTTCATGAATCGATAGCATCGATTAAGTGGTTTAGATTTTGTACGTATTTATATTCTTTGAAAAAACTTCGTAAATACTTTCGCTTTTTTTCAAATTTCAAACTATCTGGCTCCAACTTTTAACACAAATAGACGATAATTAATTATTAAATATAAATTGGGTTTATGAAGTGGCCGGTATTCTGGAAACTTTTTATTTTATTGCCGAAAAAAAAAATTACTGGAATAGATAATTAATTATAAAAAGACATTCGAAATTTTATTTGGCATGACACATTAAAGAGGTTGAAATTTTAAGGTATTTTCAATATTTTGCCAAATATCGTGGACGCTCTAGCTCGCACAAATTTTGAGATATCGGGCTGACATTTTTAATACATAATTAATAGACTCATATTGAGTAATGGTTAGGTGGTGACAAATGTCACTCATTTTTAATACTTCTGATTGACATTCGAACAAAAACTGAAACTTGAGATACCCTCCCACAAATCATGAGCTTATTGGACGGATATTTTGCACGAATGTGAATTAGGAATTATAAATATACTGGGACTAACTACATGAGAAACAGCAGAGGAGACGAAACCTTCATATTGTCTGTTATTTCTTTTTACAAAGATTCCTCTATGAGGAAACCAAAATCAATCAACATACTTCCTCAGAGAGGTGGCATTGTAAACGATAGGAAATAGTGAGGAAGAATTCATTTAATTACGCGTTAGTGACCAGTTTTCCTCGACTGTGCCCCTGGAAAAAGACATCTGCGCGGGTGGCAGATGGACGAAGGGAGTGAATTAAAAAAAATTAGCGTATTCAATCTGCCGGTTACAAGCGAGAATCGCTCGCAGCTACAAACTGGCGTCCGCCATTTGTTTAACCATCGGATTTCGTTCTTTTACAACTCAACAGTGCGCATGTATAATAAACACTTTTGATCAATCAATCAAATCTACTGCCGAAAAATATATTAATTTAATTAATTAATTTTAATTAATTAAATAATTAATTTTTTTGATAGTTCCCTACCCCATTGCAAAATAATTCATGAAAATCTCCGACAGATCAACTGTTCTAGAGGTTCATAAAAAACTGTTAGCCACGTGTGGGCGGTAGGCGAAAATTTCAGTTCGACCATGTGTCTCAAACATTACAGAAAAAAGAAATCCATGAAAAAATTTGCTCAATACAATTCGATCGGATATTTTGAAGACCAAGGTCATAATCGCACCATATTACTGTAAGTAATTTTATTCCTTCTATTTCTAATTTGTATTTTCCATTTATTAGAAATATATGACGAATTTAGAATCTATTAAAGGGAACGAAAAGAATAATATTATTCTCTCCTGATGTATATATTTTGTCCAATGTTAATACCATTTTATTTGTCATGTGTAATACGAATCTGATTTGCCGCTTTATTTTTGCCTTCGACTTCTATATTCATCTCCATAGCGTATGCGAACAAGTACAATTACTGCAGTATCTATTTGACTGCTGTATCTCATTTGTGGTCGTATCGATGCGAGAAATTACGACACACTAATCGCAATAATCGACATTCGTAGTTAGCGTTCGAATCGGTACATCGGAGAAGATCAACAAGCAATTAAAGAGCAATTCCCATTCTACTGGACGATGTCTCTCGTGTACACGATCGCAACTATTGTACAATGTAGAGAGGCCACGAAG